>CACVCL010034188.1:0-77429 GCA_902729485.2 Mus minutoides
CAAATTGCAAGCTGTTCAAAAATAGAACATTAATCTCATAGTTCTATTCATAATGAAACTAGCAACTTTCTTAAATTTAATACTTTTGTATTTTTTATTAACTGATTTTTGATAAGCCCCTAGTTTTAAAAAAGAAAAAATTTCTCAAATTTGCTATATACCCAATGCTGACCTTGAACTCCTAATCTTTCTGCTTCTATTACCTTTGTGTATGTGTTAATTACTCCACTGGGATCTAACTATTTTTATTTTAAAGTCACTTCTATTTTTACACAAACTTTTTAGTTTGTGTGAAATGATTATTTCTGGAATTTAATTTTTTGGGCTCAGCTGCTAATTAAGTGCAAGTGTGATTAAGAAAATGTGATTTCATGTTTCCCACCACTAAACAGCTCACAGCACCTACACACTTGGAATGGAAGAAATAGTACTTTTTTAAAAACTGGAAGAAATATGTTATTTCAAGCCTTATCAGTAGTCAGAGATAGTCCCTGCCTTAGTTAGGGTTTCCATTGCTGTGAACAGACACCATGACCAAGGCAACTCTTATAAAGGATAATATTTAATTGGGACTGGCTTACAGGTTCAGAGATTCAGCCTATTATCATCAAGGTGGAAACATGGCACCATCCAGGCAGGCATGGTGGTAGAGAAGTTGCTGAGAGTTCTACCTCTTCATCCAAAAGCAGCCAGGAGAAGACTGTCTTCCAGACAGCTAAGAGGAGAGTCTCAAAGCTCACCCGGACAGTGACAGACTTCCTCCAACAAGGCCACATCTCCTAATAGTGTCACTCCCTGGGCCAAGCGTATCCAAACCACCACAGTCACTTTGACATTTTGTATGTATGTGGTTTTTTTTATTTTCCACTTATAATTTTCACTATGGAAGCTAAGGAAAAAGATTATTATTAACAACATGACTATATTCTATAGAAATATCAAATTAATCAAAAATAAAAATAATTTAAATGTAAAGAAATAAAAATACAGCCATTTGAGTTCAAGCCAATATAAAAAAATTTCCCACCTTGGCAGTAGTGGCACAAACTTTTAGTCCCAGTACTCAGTGGGCAGAGGCAAGCTGTGAGTTCTAGGCCAGCCTGATCTACAGAGAGCTAGGTCTATGACAGCCAGAGCTACACAAAGAAACTCTGTCTAGAAAAAATAAAAATTTCCCAGTGACTAATAGATCTCAAAACATATTATCTCCTAACTTAGATCACTTCTATTTTTGATTAGTATCCTATTGTTATTGGCATTTTCGATACTGTGGTGGCTTTGAATCCCTTACAGAAAAATTAGAAATGGGCTGGTGAAATAGCTCAGAAGAAATACTGGCCACCAATTCTGACTACCTGAGCTCTCTCCCCAGGACTTGCATGGCAGAGGAAGAGAACTGACTTCTGCAACTTGTCATGGACCACATGACACTCAGGAGGAAGTCGGAGGACAGCTTGTTAGAATGGTTTCTCTCCTTCTACCATGCCGGTCTTAGGGCATGAACTCAGCTCAACAGGCTTGGTGGCAGATGCCTTTTCTTGCTATGCATTTTAATTGTTCAGATACAATACATCATTTAGTAATTAAAATGAACTCTGTTTTTAAGTTCCATTACAGTTGTGAAGAAGGGGGTAGGGGGTTAAGTTTGGATAGGCCATACTGAGTCATTTTCAAAGTGTAGTAAGAGAAAACACAACTTTATAATAGAAAAGAAATATTGTAAACATCTCCTTGATTAGGTGATCATGTTTGTGAATGTGTGTTAAGTAATGCTGATACCAAATAACAGAACAGCGTCCATCAGCATACTTGTAAAAGAAGTACAGCCTGGTCTACAAATGACATACTTGAGGAAAACCCATTCTATAAAACAGCTGTCCAGTAGTGCTCAAAACTGTCAACAACTGAGAAACCACAGAAGCCTAGAAAATTGTGATAGGCCAAAGGAAACCAGAACACAAGATAAGTAAATGTGTCCTGGCTTGGATCCTAAGGCAAAAATACAACACTGATGTAAAAACTAGTGATGCTTAAAGTTTATTTGCTGGAAAATACTAATGATATTTTCATCATTTTGACAAGTGCAGTAAATTAAGAACATTATTCTCAGGAAAGAACTGAATAAGGGACATATAGAGACTGTGAGTTATTTTTGCAATTCTTCTAGGTCTAAAATCACCCCAAAGTAAAATGTTTTTAAAAGGTTCTGAAAATAGTAATGGTGTGCAAAACACAGGCATTTCAAGTTGAAATTATATCTTGATGTCTTCAGCTAATAGGAAAACACATAAGTAATTAGATGTTATACATGAGAAGTTAACCTAGCTCCATATAAGAATCCTTAAAGAACAATCATTTTTCTTCTAGTTTCTTACATTATATTCTAGGCCATGGAATAATTTTCAATTTGACCACTAACGTGTTGTTTTATATAAAATAGAAGGTGGAATATAGTAAACAAAAGCATGTCTATAATTGGTTACCAGGACACAGCTAATATTTATGGTTTAATTTCTCTTTCATTCTTTGACATCAGTCAATTCTGTCCAACAGTTTTTAACTGATAGAAAGCTTGTTCTTTGTTCTTCTTCTTACTCTTTTGATGTGCTCAGTATTAAATCCCAACTCTTGAGCTTTGGGTTGGCCTGAAAGTCATGTCTCTGCCTCCCATGGGCCACAATGCCTAGCTTTCAATTCCTATTAAATAAGAAGTCTCAATCCTCAGTGACTCTCACAGCATCACAAGCATCATGCTCAGGAAACACTATGCCTAGAGGCCCATAACTGTGCAATCATCACAGCCTACACTCCACTGGGCAACAGCAGCCCTGTCCTTTTTTGACTCAGTGTACACATTCCTAGCTAGAATGACTAGCTCCTTTATTTCCCCATGTGGTCTATAGTATGGAGAACTCAAAACAGAAAAAGTGGTTAGTTCCAACAGAAGAGTTACTGCACCATTCTTCATAGGCTACCAAAGCACCCCTCCTTTGGCACTAAAACTGTTTAAACCAACAAAATTGAAAGATCAAGGGATGGATTCAAAGTGGGCAATTAAATCCAAATGTTAGGAGCATGAGCTCGATTTTACAATCCTTGGTTTCCAGGTCTCTATTTTATTTTTTTAAAATCACAAAGAAACATTACTACATAAAAAATATTTCAGAGAAACATAGGTTATCATGCATGTGTTCTGTCTCTTCCATATGGCTAACTACTTCTAAGAGATGGGATGTATAGACAAGGGATTCTTTGATACTTGGCCTATTGTTTCCACTGGATATAAAAGTCTTTAGTAAGAAGCAATGTTATGCTTGACATCATAACAGTGCAGAAGACATTCAACAAGGCCTTAACAATGGTCCTGGAAGTACAAAGCATGAGAATGGCAAATGTCCACACCCAAAGTCTGTCCATCTGTTATGGAAAATGCCTCAGAATCAGTTTCCAAAGATATATCAGCCTGTCCAGGAAATAGGATAGAAAGAGTCGCAGTTTCATTTCTTACTGACTTTTAACAAGTGAGGTTTCAGCTTTAGTATGGGAAATTTGATATTGGTAAGGCCAGTATGACCTCAGTAACTGTTGGGACATCTTTATTCATAGGCTGTTAAACAAGAACTGGATTGGGTAAGGAATTGCATGGTTGACATCCACAGAGATAATACCTTCTAAATTATTTCTATGGATACACTCTCCTGTGGAACTGTCCTCACTCAGGGCATGACACTGTCATACTCTCCATTCACTTCAAGAGACCAAGCCATCCTTCTCCCCAATCTTTAAAATCATTATTCACATCTGTATTGGTCAGGAGCCTCACCAATACAGATGCAGATTACGCAACCAAACATCAACTGAGCATGGGGCCCCTCATGGAGAAGTTAGACAAAGACTGTAGGAGCTGAAGGGGTTTACTACCCCATAAGAAAAACAACAATATCAACCAAACAGACCCCCCCAAAGCTCCCAACAACTAAACCACCAACCAAAGAGTACACATGGTGTGGACCCATGGCTCCAGCTGGGAATGTTGGTGAGGATTGCCTTAGCGGGAATCACGGGAGGGGAGGTCCTTTGTCCTGTAGGCTCAATGACCCAGTGTAGGGAATGCTAGGGCAGTGAGGCAGGAGTGGGTGGGCAGGTGGAGGAGCACCCTCATAGAGGCAGGGGGAGTGGGGAGGGGATAGGAGGTTTGTGGAAGGGAAACTGGAAAGGGGAATGACATTTGAAATGTAAATAAATAAAAGAACCATAAAAAAGGAAAAAAAACTGTTATTCATCCTGCTGATTATTCTGTGCATCTAACCTAGTCATCTGCATTACTCTTGAATGATTACAAATAAGGATGTCCTCTTAGGAAGAGACCTTTCGGTCCCTCTAATACATCCCTCAGACTCATTTGTAATAAAACAGTCCTCTGTCATCTGCTTTATTCTGAAAATAAAGCAAAATAGCCCACCATACTTTGAGTCATCTCTCTACATGGATGCTCTCTTGAGGCCACTCTGGAGGTTAGAGTGAAGACCAGAGGAGTAGGTGTATTGAATCTGCTGCTTCTTCATAATTCCCCTGTGCTTTTGGACTCTGACAAATCTGCATTCTCATTGGCCAATTTAATTTTGCTGATGGTGAACTGCTCAACATAGCTGACTATCTGCTAGAAAACAGCCACACATGCAGAGCTCCAGTTACAGTCTCCTGCTAGTGTTTTACTCAAGAGCAGTAATAAACTGAAGATGACACAAGCTTGCAGAAACATCTGGTGTCCACTATTGCTCTCTTAGCTTGACTTCACCCTGCTCTACCCAACTTGCTAATCTGGCAAAGATATCAAATTCCACTGGCTCTATTGATTCACAAGGACCAAATTAAGGACTGCAGTTGTATAGCTGGAATGATTTTCTCCTTTAAGTTTCATTACTTTAAAAAGTTCTATAAGCCCTTCACTTTATAAGCATGTTAGATCAACAGACTCACATGCATCCTATTAAGAGAAACCTATTAGAAGGATTTTGTTGTGAAGCACAAGCTCGTGAGCATTACATGGAGAAGTTTTAGAGAGATGCGGTATTTCTGAGTTTATGTTTTCTGAGTAGTATGTTTTCCATCCTCTAACACATTAGGTATTAGCAGGTATTTATTTTACTATTACTGTTGCATTGCTTTATATAACCCTAGAAGCATGATTGAGGTAAATGTTGTAACACCAGGGATAGTAAGACAATTGTAATCCCTCACAGATGAGTTACAACAACAAATGTCAGACATTAGCAATATTTTTTTTTGTTAAAGCAAATTCCTTTAACCTAGATTTTTTTTGTTAATATTTTTTTCAACTTGACACAAACTTAACAATAATCTAAGAAGATAGAAAGTCTTTTGAGAACATCCTGCTGTCAGATTGGCTTCAGGTAAGACTCTGGGACATTTTCTTGATTGAAGATTAACGTGGGAGAGCCCAGCCCTTTGAGGGCAGTACCATTCCTGTGTCCTGGGATCTATAAGGTTGATGATCCGGGAGGAGGTGGTACATACCTTTGATCCCAGCATTTGGGAGGCAGAGGCAGGTGGGTCTCTGCAAGATCGAGGCAAACCTGGTCTACAGAGTGAGTTCCAGGACAGTCAAGGCTACACAGTGAAACTCTGTTAGGAAGGAAGAAAGGAAGGAAGGAAGGAAGGAAGGAAGGAAGGAAGGAAGGAAGGAAGGAAGGAAGGAAGGAAGGAAGGAAAAACAAAGAAACAAAGAAAGTTAGCTGACTGTGAGCTTAGAGGACAGGTGAGCATTCCTCATGACCTCTGCTTTAGTCCCAGCCTCCAGGTCTCTGCTCTGCTTGAGTTCCTGTGTTGGCTTCCCTCAATGATGTACTGTGATAAAGACATGCTAGCCAACTAAACCCTTTCTTGCCCAAGTTCTTTTGCTCAGTGTTTTATCATATAAATAGAAAACAAAATAAGATACCAATTCTATACTGATTGCCATGCAGCAAATCAACTTCAAGGTACAGAGGAGATTTGGCCCATTACAGAGACATGCATGAAACAGCAGTGCATGCAGAGTCATGAAGCTCGCATAACAACTACCATTCAATGAGCCCTACCTAGCTGCCTTCTGAACAGATGAAGCAGGAGATTTAAATGAAACTCTCCTAGCAATCATCACTATTGCACCTGCTAGGTTCTTGCTGGCAGCTGTAAATTCTGAAAGCATCCTGTCACTGTGGTATAATCTTTGACTTCCCGTTTTGTTAGCTCCATAGGCTTCCAAATGCCCCCTTTTGCTTTTCCTTACTTGTAACTGCATGTGTCAGTTCAAGATCTGAAAATCACTCATTTTCTGAATATATTATCTATATGAATATATGAATCAAATTATCTACAGCACAACCATGCTGTCTAGATGTATGCCAACTTGACACAAAATATAGACATCTATGAGGAGAGAACCTCATTGAAAAATGTCTCCATAAGATGGGGCTGTAGGGATGCCTATAAGGCAATGGTTCTCAACCTTCCCAATGCTGTGCTGTCTCTTCAAAATGGTTCCTCATGTTGTAGTGAGCCCTACCTATAAAATTATTTTTGTTGTTATTTCATAACTGTAATTTTGCAACAGATATTCCTTGGAAGAAAAGAATTTGTGTGCTTGTGTGTGTGCACACTGTGTGGGGGGTGGGGGGGTGGGGGGGTAGATGCTCAAGTGCTGGGGCATTCAGGTTGTCAGGCTGTTATGAATCATAACGTAAATATTGTCAGAGCTTGAGGATTGCCAAAGAGGTTGCAACCTACAGGCTGAAAACCACAGCTGTAGAGAATTTTATTAATTAATGATTGATTGGCAAAACTTTTGAGGCAAAACCCATTGTGAGTAGTTCCAACCCTAGCTGTCTTAGTCAGGGTTTCTATTCCTGCACAAACATCATGACCAAGAAGCAAGTTGGGGAGGAAAGGGTTTATTCAGCTTACACTTCCATACAGCTGTCCATCACCAAAGGAAGTCAGGACTGGAACTCAAGCAGGTCAGGAAGCAGGAGCTGATGCAGAGGCCATAGAGGGATGTTCTTTACTGGCTTGCCTCCCCTGGCTTGCTCAGCCTGCTCTCTTATAGAACCCAAGACTGCCAGCCCAGAGATGGTCCCACCCATAAGGGGCCTTTCCCCCTTGATCACTAATTGAGAAAATACCCCACAGCTAGATCTCATGGAGGTACTTCCCCAACTGAAGCTTCTTTCTCTGTGATAACCCAGCTGTGTCAAGTTGACACAAAACTAGCCAGTACACTAGCCTAGTCTTAGGTTCTATAAGAAAGAAGGCTAAGAAATTCATGAGGAACAAGCCAGTAAGCAGCACCCTTCCATGGCCTCTGCATCAGCTCCTGCCTTGAGATTCCTGCCCTGTTTGAGTTCCTTTCCTGACTTCCTTTGATAATGGCAGTGATATTGACATCTAAGTCAAATAAACCCTTTTCTCACCAAGTTACTTAGATCATGGCATTTCATCATAACGACTAAAACCTAAGACAGCAACTAAGGGAGGAAACTATAATAGAGGTATTGGGACAAATTGAGTTGAACTTGAAATAGTCTTGAAACAAAATTTATTAAGTCCTCTGGCATCCACCTGATCAGTGAATCATAATGGCTTCTAGTTCCCAAGGACTAATCACAGGCTCAATTTATATCCAGTAATTCTCATCCAGATATTTCACTTTGGTTTCGGGAAGCAATATCCATCAATCTTTTTATGGACAGCGAGAAGAAAGACTTAAGCAAGTGTGAGGTAGCCCTAAGAAGCTTTGTACTAAGCCAGACAGGGCCAGCACTGAGAAGGAGGAGGTGGGCATGGGCTCCCACCTTTAACCAAGAAGCTACTTGGTGCTGATGCACACTAGGAAAGGGAAAGTTAGTTTTCGCTATTCAACTGTTGGTGACTGCTTTCCCCATATTCCAGAAAAGGCTCCATGCCCAGGACTAGTTGATCAACACAAAATAAACTGAATGGGATTGTGTGTGTGTGTGTGTGTGTGTGTGTGTGTGTGTGTGTGTACTTTTTGTTTCATATTGGTGTTTTTTTGTGTAATTGGTCTTTTTCTTGTTTGTTTTGAATTTGGGGGTTTTTTATGGGTTTCTTTTTTTGATTTTGTTTTTTGCAAGAAAAAGAAATAATGGATATAAAGTTGGGTAGGTAGGGAAGTAGTGCGGGGGGGGGGGGACTGGGAGAAGTTGGGGAAAGGAAGGAAAATGGTAAAAATATATAGTATGAAATTTTTAAGATTTATTTATTTATTTTATTTATATGAGTACACTGTAGCTGTTTTCAGACACACCAGAAGAGGTCATCGGATCTCATTACAAATGGTTGTGGGCCACTGTGTAGTTGCTGGGAATTGAAATTAGGATCTCTAGAAGAGCAGTCAGTGCTTTTAACCACTGACTGAGCCATCTCTCCAGTCCTGGTATGAAAACTTAAATTAAAAAAAGAAATTAGCCCAGAATAGTGAAAATAATGTCTAACAATAAAAGAACAGCTGGGAGAATCACCATCCCTGACCTCAAGCTTTACTACAGAGCAATAGTGATAAAAACTTCATGGTATTGGTACAGAGACAGACATGTTAATCAGTGGGATAGAATGAAAGATCCAGAAATAAAACCACAGACTTACAGACATTTGATCTTTGACAAAGACGCCAAAAATATACAATAGAAAAAAGAAAGCATCTTCAGTAAATGGTACTGGTATAACTGGGTGTCTGTATGTGGAAGAATGAAAATAGACCCATATTTTTCACCTTACACAAAGCTCAAGTCGAAGTAGATCAAGGACCTCAACACAAAACCAGATACACTGAATCAAATAGGAAAGTGGGAATATCCTTGAACTCATTGGCACAGGGGAAAATTTCCTAAACAGAACTCCAATGGCTCATGCTCTAAGATCAAGAATTGATAAATGAAGCTGGGAAGTTGTGGTGCATACCTTTAATCCCAATACTTGGGAGGCAGAGGCAGGTGGATTTCTGAGTTCGAGGCCAGCCTGGTCTACAGAGTGAGTTCCAGGACAGCCAGGACTATACAGAGAAACTATGTCTTGAAAAACCAAAAAGGGAAAAAAAAATTGATAAATGGGATCTCATGAAACTGAAAAGCTTCTGTAAAGCAAAGGACATAGTCGAAAAGACAAATAGTCAACCTATTGAATGTCAAGCTTCTCTCCAGCAAGCCTAGAATGTGTATGGTTCCAGCAGGGGTTAAATGGATTTCAGGAACCCTGGGGTAATTTTAATCTCAAGACCTCATGACCACCAAGTTGTGATCAAAGGTAATAGTGGACTTGGCTACTTCACAGCATAGTTAAGTTCATGCACGTTGTCTCTGGCATATGTGTGATGCTGATAGCTTTGCCCCTCCAGTGTCTCAACATCCTCCCTGAATTCAGGTAGTCTGTTCCAATAATAGCTTCAGAATGCACCCATCCAGCTAATATCATGCTTTTCAGAGATTCCTGACCTGGATGCAGCATTCTGTGTCTAAAAACTTTATGAAAACAGTGCTGTCTGGCCTTCAGATAACTGAACAGTTTTAGATAATAAAATATTCTGACATTCTTATCTTTCTCGAACTTTTATTTTCATTTCATATCAAAGAGTTTCTGACATCTCTATATTTTTAGCATAGATTAGCACTAAATTCACTTCCTAACAGGAAATCATTTGCAATGTAAAATTCTTTATCCTACAAAAATTCCGCCTAGTTTAAGGATTAAACACAAAATTCAGCAGATGCAAGAGTATCAACAAAGTTATATCTATGAACTCATGTTCATAAAATTGCTGTAAAATATCTTTTATGAAAATAAAACTAAAATGTATGTTCTACCAAAAAAAGGATCAATATATATTATAAAGAAAATATTTATTCTGATAGTGATGGTACACATGAGAACAGCTAGATATGGGGCACAGAGGATCACTCAGCCAATTACAGTAGGTTAGAATGCTTTAAAAGATTTCTGCAAGAATATAATGTGAAAATGCCTTTGGATATTTGATAATCACCTAGGTTTTCTATTAGTAGTAAGTACATAGAAAATTATGTCAAAATGAGTAAATGAGATATTTAATAACTCCAAAGAAAATAAAAATTCGCTATGGAAAGAAAAAGAATTATAAGATATTTTGAGTATCACCTCTGCGTTTTGTGTTTACAGAATCAGAGTAATGTAAATTCTAAATATTGATCTAACAAAGACTACCTTGTAGCTATGAGCATGGATCAGGAGAAGAGAAGGTGTGGGTAACAAGACAAGCTTTATTCTCATCTTCCAGATCAACTTAAAGCCATTATACTGACCAATTGTAAAGGAAGGGTTTTTTTGTTTTGTTTTGTTTTGTTTTGTTTTTTAAAGTGGTCACCCACAGCAGGAGGGTTAGCAGAAAATTATTCTTTTTTTTTTTTTATGTGAGCCACAAGCAAAACTTGCATGTATAAAATGTATAAAATGTGGATACCTCAACCACGAACAGGAAGAATCTTGATATGAATCAGTTTCCTTTTGCTTAAGGAGAAAAATATCACAAACAGACAGAGTTCAGCTATCTAAAATGTGGTTGCTGGGCAAATTTCATTTCTTCAAATTTAACAAGAACTGTGGAATGGGCATAATTTCCACATAGCACATAAGAGGGTAGCCATTCAGCAAGTTTTGTAATTGCCCAGTGGCCCTCATCTGGTTTGTAGTGGATCCACAAACTGAACCATCTAGTTCCAAAATACTTGTTCCATCTATTTCACTTGTACTACCCACAGTAAAATGTCTTTGTGGTTATTAAAGAAGTGCTAGGGTTGGCAATACAATAAATGGCCTTGAAATATTTGCAAAACCATAGAGTAAACTGCGGTGATATACACAGCAAAAGGAAGAAGGTGGGTGTGCAGAATGTGTCTCATATGAGCTGGCCTGTCTGCTGTAAGACTGTACTATGAAACAGGAAAGATTGATGTTGTCTGCCTTTGATGTAGAACTGGACAATGAAATTCCTCATTGATATCAGGATGTAGAAGGGAATAAAGAACACTTTGGCTACTATGATGATTCTTTTATGAATTAGATTATCTTCACCAACAAGAAACACGTATCTGGAAAATCCTTGTGCCTTAAAAACAGATGTCTGAGTGATACATACATACACACACACACACACACACACACACACACACACACACACTGTTAAAACAAAAGCATTGCTTTCTGCTCGCATAACCAGGAACGGTTTGCTTCATGAGCATAGCCAAGGACGCAAACCTCAGATAGCAAAGATTGCTCAGCTCCATGCAGTAAACATAACTTTGATGGGACAGAAGAGAGAAACAGAAACACAAATAAAAACAAACACACTTATCATATCCTCCAGAAATTCTAACAGCAATGTAAGCAACCGAATTTTTAACAAAATAGCCTTATAAAATGTATCAGAATACATTTTATCAAATATATTTATCAAAAAATAAAATTTGAGTTCTTTACAATAGACACTTATAGTCTAAGAATTATTTAAAATACTACTTTTCTTGAGTCTTATTGGCCTTTTTTGGCCTCCTTGATATCATCATATTTAGGGGGAAATGCTCTGTTACTATAAACTTAATCTATATTGTTTGACATAATACTCCTTATTAGTACACTTTATAAAAAAAGTCATATTTCTTTTTCCATATTTCAGATAATTATAACTTTAAAAGTATAATGATCTGTTTTTATGAGAATGTAATCATTAAACTCATTACTAAAAATCATATTTCAATTTCTTCAGATAACTATAATGTAAGAAGTATAATGGTCCATTTGTACAAAAATGTCATAATGAAACTCATTAATTGTACGCTAAGTTAAAACTTAATAAAAGAAAAATACTAAAAAATGTATTGTTGTTGACAGAGAACTATCAAAGGAAAATGCATGGAAAGGAAAAAAGCAAATGGGACATTAGTTATTCTAAGTATTGTTATAATAAATCTCTGACGTCTTCGGTAGTTAGGTTAATGATATAGTGGAAGAACACATATGTTTTTTATGCCTTTGTAAGTTGGTAGTTTAAAGTTCTTATAGTACGATGACAGTTTGCATGCCAAATCAGAATATATTATTCAAAACTTTTGCCTGTGGCCAAGTTTTAGAGAGAGTGATTATGATTCCATGCATCTGAGCAGATGAGAAGTCCAAGTGTTTACACACGAGATGCTCAAAGCAAACTGTCACGTAGAGCTCAAATTGAATGGGAATTATCTATGCTAGCTAAAAATAAATCATAATTCATAATTCTCTCTGTAATCCAATGTACATGAAATCATAACTCAGCCTAAATAGTTATCCAGGAAAGGTATATGTGTACATTTTATTTCTAATAGAAACAGCTTAAGTGTGAACTTGTGTCACCCTGGCAGTTCCACAACTGCTCGAATGTGTTCTAAAGAATTAAACACAACTTGAGAGTCATCCAAGAAACAAAGGTTCAAGTATTCTAGGAGAACTTTTGCAGCCTTGTAGCAGCACTGGGACTGGAGCTCTTCCTTCTAACCATTCCAGGTGTCAGACAGAAACTAGAAGATAATGGGCAGAGTCACATTCCAGTCTTGCAAAGTAGTCTCTGACTCACCAAGAGGTTCAAGGCTAAGTTTTAATTTTCCACACCCATACATACACAACTCATTGGCTTCTCCTAAAGATATGTTAATCAGGCTCTTGGAGATGACAAGAAACAGAGATGTGACAGATGTTCCCTGAGTGATTGGAGTTTGTATAAGAAGACATGCAAAAGTAGGTCAAAACAACAACAAAAACTTCTGAGCATTCAGATGGATTTCTACTCTTATTAATTTCCTTGGGTGTCTAAGAAGTCCACTATGTGATTAACATAGTTCATAATTCTTTTAAAGAAAATGCCAGATTTGGTCAATTAGGCAGAACTCACTGACATACACTCACTACATGAAACTATCTGGATCTATGCCACCTTTCAAGCCACCAAACCATCTGTGGTAACCAATAAGAAAATAATTGCCTAGAATATTGAGTGTCCTGATTCCCAAAAACTGTGACATAAAGCCTAAGTCACTTTAAAGTTTTACCCTGTTTTCATGTGGTCTGAATTAAATCGTGAATTTATTACATCGAGTGTCAGTTAGTCAAAGTTATTTGATCTCCCTGAAGCTGCAGCAAAGAAAGCCCAGTATATTATGTGTATCTATCTGGTGGTGTAGATTAGATTATATAATCCACCGGAGCCCAGAGCCCTGAGATGAGATGGTATGGTTGCTTTTAAAAAGTCATAAGATTGTACATGAGTATTAGTCATCTGAATAACCATTCGCATACCATTAAAAAAATCTCAGGAGTACACAAAACTAAACGTATATTTTTCATATAATCTGGCAGTAAGCTCCTTACTGTTCATTCAAGTGGGGTTGAAACTTTATTTTCACACAAAAACCATAGATATTCATAGCAGCTTCTTTCATAATTGCAAAAATTAGAATATATGAGATACGTGGATAATTGAACTGTGGTATAGCTCACCAACAGAATATTATTCAGAAGTAAAAAGAAGTGAGCTAAGAAACCATAAAAAGATGTAGAGAAAAAGTCAAATTATTGTTTCTGCAAAGGACTTCAGTTCGGAAAGCTAAGCATGACCTCAATTATATAAAGTTCTGGACGAAAAAGGACATTATAAATTAAAGAGATATAAATTGAAGAGAAACAAAAAGGTGAACAGCATACTTGTTATGGATCAAGGGTGAATAAGCAGAAGGCAGAGGATGTGGTGGAATGGTGATGATCCTTTGGAGAATGCGGTGTCAGTCCAGCCATGTCATCATACATATGTGCATACCACTGGCCTTGTTCATCAAGAATGAACATTAACGTAAACTTTAAATTCATAATGGGTCATGCATGCATGGTCTCAGTCGTTAGAAATACACCACTCTGATAGAAGATGACAACAGGGGGGTTAAACAGGAGTGGCATTTCAGAACATAGAGCAGCTCTCTGTACCTGAACCAATAGTCTCTGTAAGTAAAATAAAAGGAAATAAAGTTAGCAGCTGGCTTTAAAGAACTGGGTTTTAAAAAATGAATTTTGCTGGGCATGGTGGCTCACGCCTTTAATCCCAGCACTTGGGAAGCAGAGGCAGGCTGATTTCTGAGTTCGAGGCCAGCCTGTTCTATAAAGTGAGTTCCAGGACAGCCAGGGCTATACAGAGAAACCCTGTCTCAAAAAAACAAAACAAAAAAAATGAATTTTAACAGAATATCCATGTAAAGTAGTTAATTCTGCTCCCAGACATTATGGACTTTAAAACAAAATACTACTGCCAGCTTCGGGATGCTTCCCTATGAATTTCTGGGCCAAACAGACCTGAAAGGTTTCCAAAAAAAACCAAGTCATTGCCACTGCCCTTAGTGACCTCTTAGTTAGGGTTTCTAATGTTGAGATGAAGCACCATGACCAAAAGCAACTTAATGAGGAAAGGTTTTATTTGGCTTACAATTTCATATCAATATTCATCAGCAAAGGAAGTTAGGACTGGAACTCAAGCAAGGCTGGGACCCAGAGGCAGGAAGGAGCTCATGCAGAGGTCATGGAGGAGTGCTGCTTACTAGATTGCCACCCATTCCTTTTTTACAGAACCAAGGACCACCAGCCCAGGCATGGCATCACCCACAATGGGTTGAGTCTTCCCACATCAATCACTAAGAAAAAGTTCTACAGGTTTGCCTACAGCTGGATCTTATGGAGAGATTTTTCTCAATTGACTCTAGCTGACATAAACAAGCCATCACAGTTGCCAACAAGAACTGGATACAAAGACCCTATTATCAAATTGACAAAACACAGGACACACACACAAACCTAACTGAACTCATACTGGAAGGTTCCCTCCTGGTGAAAGTTGTTGTACAGGTTGTTGGGGAAAATAATTATCAAAAATCACAACTGATTCTAGATTCTGACTGTTGCAACATTGAACTACCTGGCAAGATCCACCCAATGTTGCAATGTTAACAGTGGTTAACTAACTTGCTTTCTGATTGGATTTTGAGGCTTCCTGCAAGCAGATACATGTCTGTCAGTATGGAACTGGTCAAAAGACTATAGTTATGGAAGCCATAGGCCCTCACAGGAGAAACTCACTATTAATGCTTTCCTAAGTGGATATATAGTTAAACTGCCTTCTAAAAATTTACTTTTACACTTGTAGAATAACTCAGGTGTCAGCCTTTCTTTAGTGATGAGTGATGCAAAAAGTGGGGACCTTGGACTAGTCAGAGTGTTGAAAAAAATTTCTAAGTGGTTTGTTCAAAATGGGACATTCCAGGAGATATGGAGACATGGTGAAAGGCTGTGAGAACCAAAGTGTAAAAAGGAATAGAGTTGGGTAGGATCTACTGGCTGAAGAAACATAGTCGTTGAAATCAGCCATCACTGGGAAGAGAGGCCCCTTGGTCTTACAAACTTTATATGCCCCAGTACAGGGAAATGCCAGGGCCAGGAAGTGGGAGTGGGTGGGTGGGGGATCAGAGCGGGGAAGGGTATATGGAACTTTCAGGATAGCATTTGAAATGTAAATAAAGAAAATATCTAAGGAAAAAAAAGAAAAAAAAAGTCCCTGGGGTGGGGGGAATAATGAAACACAGCAACTGTGACTGATTTCATGGGGATGGGCAAGTGGAGAAAGGGAGAGAGGGGGAGGGATGCAAGAAGGAGCAAAAGGAAAGAAAAAGGGAAGGGAGGGAGGAAGAGAAGACAGGAAAGAGAGAAGAGATAAAAGGAGAGAGGGAGGGAGAGAGAGGGGAAGGGAGGGAGGGTAAAGGGGAACCTATTAGAAAGAAGGGAGTTAGTGGGAGTGAGAAGAGGATGAGACAGGTAATGGCAGTATAATATAATCACAATACACCATATACATGATATCATCAAAAATTAAAAACTAAAGTACCACGATCCACTAGTTGTCCCCATGTCTTTTCACAATCCCAGTAGAAATACTACAATAATGAGCTTGAAACCCTTATGAATCCTTTTATAAATGAAACATTGCTCCATTTTAGGATGAGTTTATTTGGGGTTCTATATGGAATTCTTGTTCAGAATTACTGAACTTACTGAAAATAGGGGTGTACAGCCTAGTTTTGTGTCAACTTGACATAGCTGGAGTTATTACAGAGAAAGGAGTTTTAGTTGAGGAAATGGCTCCACGAAATTCAGCTGTAAGGCATTTTCTCAATTAGTGATCAAGGGGGGAGGTCCACTTGTGGGTGGTGCCATCTCTGGGCTGGTAGACTTGGGTTCTATAAGAAAGCAGGCTGAGCAAGCCAGGGGAAGCAAGCCAGTAAAGAACATCCCTCCATGGCTTCTGCATCAGCTCCTGCTCTCTGACCTCCTTGATTTCCAGTCCTGGCTTCCTTTGGTGATAAACAGCAGTATGGAAGTGTAAGCCGAATAAACCCTTTCCTCCCCAACTTGCTTCTTGGTCATGATGTTTGTGCAGGAATAGAAACCCTGACTAAGACAAATTGGTACCAGCAGAGTGGGGTATTCCTGTGACAACCTGACCATGTTTTGGGGAGGACTGTGGAAGGACTTTGGAACTTTGGGCAAGAAGATCCATTTGGTGTTAATAGCTCTGTGAGACATTGTGTAGGAGCTTGGAAGGTAATGTTGAGAACAGTTTAGAAAATGGAGGTCTGGCTTGTGAAATTTCAGAGGGAAGATTAAAGACTCTTTTCAGGGCCAATGCTATTTTGATTGTGAAGATTCTGTGGTTCTGGTTAGCTGTGGCTGAAGAATCAGCTGTGATTAACAAGATACCAGAACTACTAAAGTGAAATTTTTCCATTACTGGAACTATTGATGCTGGTTAGCTGGAAGTAAGAAATTAGCGGTGATTAAGAAGAGACCAGCATCATTGAGGTAACATCTTCTGGGAAGTGCTTTCTGAGAGCACAAAGAGGCTGTGTTCCAGAGATAACCAAAGTTGTACCTCTTGCAACAGTAGGACTTGGTAATGTGTAAGAGTCACCCAGGTGGTACTGGTTTTGAAGGCATGAAGGGGTCATGCAGAGCAGCTGAGGCTCGGCACTGTGATAGGCCATGGAAGGCCATTGGTGAAGGTTCAGCCTCAGTTGCAATTGATGGCCCAGGACAAAAGGGATCGTGCAAAGGAGTTGAGGCTTGCCACCATGAAGAGCGCCTATGAGAGGCTGCTGGTGAAGCCTAGTTACAGCAGAAGACAACAATGTTTTGGAGATGCCAGTACTATGAGATGACCACCAAGAACAACAGCGGGAATGGAGTACAGGCAGCTGGAGCCTAGAAGACAAAGTGTGTACTACAAAGGACAAGGCTGGAGAAGTGACCCAAGGCCTTGGAGGAGCCCAGAAGATCATGAGTTGGATCCCAGACATTGAACAGTTGGAATTTGATTTTGCTTTTGATTATGACTGTGCCCTGACATTTTTCCCTCTTGAAGGAAGTTTTTTAGTGAAGCCCACAGTTAAGAGATTTTGAATTTTAAAGTACTTTGTATTTTAAAAGATACTGGATATTTTAAAGGGATTGAACTTCTAATATGTAAAGACTGTGGGACTTTTAAAGTTATTTAGATCTTGGGGATGAATAAGAACTAAGGTTTGAGGCTTACTAGTGATGTGTTTGTGTGTCAAGTTGACAAGGGGTCAATTGTACTGGCTAGTTTTGTGTCAACTTGACACAGCTGGAGTTATTACAGAGAAAGGAATTTCAGTTGAGGAAATGCCTCCACGAAATCCAGCTGTAAGGCATTTTCTCAATTAGTGATCAAGGGGGGAGGTCCACTTGTGGGTGGTGCCATCTCTGGGCTGGTAGTCTTGGTTCTATAAGAGAGCAGGCTGAGCAAGCCAGGGGAAGCAAGCCAGTAAAGAACATCCCTCCATGGCTTCTGCATCAGCTCCTGCTCTCTGACCTCCTTGAGTTCCAGTCCTGACTTCCTTTGGTGATGAACAGCAGTGTGCAAGTGTAAGCTGAATAAACCCTTTCCTCCCCAACTTGCTTCTTGGTCATGATGTTTGTGCAGGAATAGAAAACCCTGACTAAGACAAAGGGTATAGTGTAGTACGTTTAAGTGCTTTGTGGATTTATAAGCCAAAGTTTTTTTTTTTTAAGTAATATGAAATACACATGGTTGTCCACACCTGTTCATCATGTAGGAAGTCACATCTTCCAATAGTGCTTGTTGTGCTTAGAGACTCTTGCCTCTGGGGCAACACAAGTAAATAAGAGGCCTTTATGTGAGTCCATTAGTCCAAGGGCGATGCTATTTAGACCCTGCTCCAACACAGCATGACAGATCCATAAACAAAATGGATCAGCATGGCCCTTGGTGTCACCCTGAACGAGTTTCCATCACTACCTATTATTATGTAACATTAGAGAAATTATTTCATATTGAAAAATCTGAAGAAGTGGGAAAAGAAAAAGATGAGGGCAGGGGCATCACTAAGGAGGGAAATACAGGGTGGGGGGGAGAGAGAAAGGAAATAAATAACAGTGAGGGTGTTTCTGGAAGCTGTAGAGAAGCCTATTCATTTATAAACTCGCTGTGTGTGTGTGTGTGTGTGTGTGTGTGTGTGTGTGTGTGTACATGCACATATATTTTAATAGAGTTGGAGTTACCTCACATGGGATGATAATGTTCTCCCAGGAACCATGAACTATTCAACAAAACAAAAAACAAAAGCTGGCACCAGGCAGGGGTTAATCCCTTCAAGTTATTAACCAGGGGGTAAAAAAGCTGGATAGGATACTGCCCTTGATTGATACACAAAGCTTGCAAAAGGTCCATGCTATTAAAGACACCATACACTTGGGACATGAGACTTGGAGCGGGAGTTGAGTTGGAACTGACCTAGAAGCCTCCTCCTCTCTGAGGACTGGCTCTCCTGGCATCAGAACGTGCTATGTAAGCCACCAGGGGAGAAAACAATCAGTAGCCCTACCTGGATGAAAACCTTACAAACCCCAGCAGTGACCAACCTGGCAAAACATCCCTTGTGGTACAATAATAGCACTTATAACTTAGAGGTAACCAAGATCTGAATAAGTGGACTTTGGGTCTACTCTATGAGATGATGTAATGTCAACTTGACTAACTAGCTGAGAATCCATGTCTAGAAGGGTCAGAGATCCTAGAGGAGAACCTATCCCTACCATTTTGCTAAAGTAAAGCAGTTTCCAACTGTCTTCTAAATATTTATAAATAAGTGCAGTTCTGAGTTCTCAAGGGAGGAAAAGCCTTTTTGCAGCAGAGACTATTATAGGGTTCCACAACTAGTCAAAATGCTGAGAATAAGCCACCATGGGGTACCCAGTCTAAACTGGGACATCTGAAATGCAACTCTTACACTTAAGAGTTACAGAACATTGTAGAAGAAGGGAGAGAAAAATGGTAAGGACCAGAGGACTGGGACCCATGAACTCTTGACCATATGGATGTTTCACAAGACTATACTAATTTTATGGGAGAAAACATTCCAAGTCCCTACTTCTAGATAAATAGCTACTGATAATTGATGTCTGCTGAAGAAGAAGAAAAAAAATGTCTTCTGTAAAAGTAACTTTTATTCACCTGACATAATTGTCATCTCGGAGACTTTCTGCTGAATAAGCTCACCCTCTCAAGCTCTTTCTGAACTAGAAAAGAGCTGGCTAGCTGGTTTAACTCAGTTGTTCTGGCTTAAACGACTCTCCAAGCTGACTGATTCAATCTGGCTTCTCTTGGCTTCTGACTGAATTGCTCTGCTTGGCCTCTGACAATCTGTTCTGGTCTTCTGGCTCCTTCTTATTCTCTGGCTTCAACTGCCTCTGATGCACTAACTAAATGGAACTGAACTCAACTCCACTGCACTGCTTCCTGCGCTGACAGACTGAATGGAACTCAACCAACTTAGCAGAACTGACTGCCTGCACTCCCTCTCTCTGCACTCCCTCTTTCTGCACTCCCTCTCTCTGCACTCCCTCTCTCTGCACTCCCTCTCTCTGCACTCCCTCTCTCTGCACTCCCTCTCTCTGCACTCCCTCTCTCTGCACTCCCTCTCTCTGCACTCTCTCTCTGCACTCCCTCTCTCTGCACTCTCTCTCTGCACTCCCTCTCTCTGCACTCCCTCTCTCTGCACTCCCTCTCTCTGCACTCTCCCTCTCTCTGCACTCCCTCTCTCTGCACTCCCTCTCTCTGCACTCCCTCTCTCTGCACTCCCTCTCTCTGCACTCCCTCTCTCTGCACTCCCTCTCTCTGCACTCCCTCTCTCTGCACTCCCTCTCTCTGCACTCTCTCTTAAACTACTTCTTACTGTATCTTCTTGTAAGAATTGGGCGTATCCTATCTCTGACTCATTTTGCCAAATCTTTTTCTGATTCGTCACTGTGTTTGCCCCTCAACTGGATGTCAGTTCAAACACGGCTGCTTCCTTCTATAAACTAACCTTACCTACATTGTTTGAGATTAAAACTGTGTACTAAGGGCGTGTCTGTATTCCAGCCAGGGTATTCATGTCGATGGATTACAATTCCTCTTCAGTTTTCTTTAGCAATGAGCTCATGCTTCACAACCTGCAGAATTGGATTTTCTGACCCTAAAGAAAGAAAAAAGGGAGATACAGAAATGATATCAATGTATGATGATACAAATGATGGCAATGATACATTGTATTTGTGTGAAATTTTATAAAAATTAAAGTTAAAAGCAAACAAACAAAAGCATCTGAACTTATGCTGCCTTATTAACATATGTCTTCTTGGATGGAATCCAACTAACACATTTTACACTTCAAAATGAGTCTAATGTAAACACAAGGCTAGAAGCTCATGCTTCCCAGCCTTCAGAATGTGTCACAGTTGTTTACTTGGAGGCTTTGGTAAACAAACCCAGCTTCTGCACTGACCTGAGAGACACCCGGGGAATCTACCCCATCTACAATGGGGTACAGGCTTAGCATTCTGATATGTTCTATGTGATTCCCAGAAACTGCAGTTAGAGAACCATAGCTGTGGTTTCATGAAAGTGTTGTCCTCTGATGTGACATCTGTATGCCTGCGACCACACCCTGCCTCACCAAAAATCCATGCTTTCTTCATTTTCCACCGCAGTCTCAACCTCTATCAAACTTTGATGCATTAACATTCCTTATCATCATCAGATCCTATCAGAATAATTATTTCCATTACACCACCAAAGTCCATGCCACATAGTATTTATTTATAACTCTTGTTACACCAGCCTCTAAATTCTCCAAAGTCAAAAATCACATTCTATTCTTGTTCTGGCTCCCCTAAGCTTTGAGCATTGAACCTGGTATGTAAGGAGAGAACAAGTGTTTTATTGAATGAAATAATACTCAGGCCAAAAGGAGGCATGTATCTTACACCATGGCAGGGTCATTTCTCTGAAAAAGACCAGCTTGAAACACCGATGGCACTGTGTTATCAGTCTCTTGTCACCACACACCAAGACCCTCCTGTTTGTTAAAGAAATGTATACAGAGTTTTGCTTTGTTCTAAAGACATTTGTTTTTAACCTTAATCCTGTGAACTTTTTTATGCCTCTCTGCCTCTGTCTGACCACAGACCTCTTCCACCCGCCTACACACACTAGCCCTGATAACCACAAACTCCTAACTCCTATTGCATGGCAACTAAAAATATTTAATTTTCCACCTGAGGGTTTCTCGCTTTTTACACAGGGCAAAAATAGAAAACAGGAAAGTAAAAGGTTCACCCTATACAGCACAGCAATCTGAGAAACACGCAGACTGGAAAGCACCCAGAGGAGGTCTGAACAAACCTCAGAGGTGCTACTGATGTCACTGGCCCATATCTCTAGGGCTTTCTCCACTCCTGTGGAGGCCAGTGACTCTGTTTGCTGTCTTTGAGTCTCAGGTTCTGTTTGTAATTTCTTTCTCATTAATCTATAAACCTTTTATTGGAAGCTCTATTACCTCTACTGTAGTGTGGTTTCCAAAGCGCTTATCTGCTATATTGCCCGTCCTTTGAGAAGACATTATGACCAGGAAGTTAAAAGCATAAACACATGATAAAAAGAATTCAAAAAACTAGACAGCAAGAAAATAAACAATCCAATTTTAAAATGGGGTACAGACTTAAACAGAGAATTCTCCAAAGAGGAAACACAAGTGGTCGTAAAACACTTAATGCTCAAAATTCTTAGTCATTAGGGGAAGGCAGAGCAAATGCCAAACAAATGGCTAAGATCACTAAGACAGTGACAGTTCACGCTGTCGGGGACATGGAATAAGGGGAATACTGGTTTCATTACCNGGTGGGTGGGTGTGTCCCCAAAGGGTTCATTATCCTACCACAGTGACACTTGCTCAACTATGTTTATTGCTTCTGCTTCAATAATAGCCAGAAGTTGGAAACGACATAGATGTCCCTCAACAGAAGAATAGGTAAAGAAAATATGGTATATTTATACAATGGAATATTACTAAGCTGTTTTAAAAAAATTCTTGAAATTCACGGGTAAATGGATGAAACTTGGGGGACAAAACCACCCCGGGTGAAGTGACCCAGACTCAGAAAGACAAATAAGGTATGTATTCACTTATGTATGGATGTTACCTATTAAGTCAATGGTAACCAAGCTACAATTCATATAACCACAAAGATTAGATACAGAGCGGGTAATGACCCCCCAGTGGGGTAGTGACCAATTTCTCTAGAAAGGCGAAAGAGCATAGATAGTTATGGATGGATGAGATTGGGGAATAGAATGAGAGGACCAAATGTGGAGGTAGAAGGGGGTAAGAGAAGGAATAAGGGGAGGGACAGCAGAAACTTAGGTCCATTTGAGGGGTCATATAAAAAAATAATACAGTAGAACCATCTTGAAATGTATACATATATGAAAGAAATATAAATTGGGGTGACCAAACAACAGGGGAGGAAAAAGCCCCAACTAGACATCTCTTACCACCAAATGAAACCTCCAGTTCCAGGAATGGGTCATGTCTAATTGAGTTATTGGCCAAAGGGCGCCCCATGGAAACCCCCAAACAATACAGGCTACCGCCAAAGCTATTGGTTATTCTCTGCAAACTGACGGTAATGCCCTACTGCTGAAGACAGCACCTATGCAACTCAGTGGACATGGAGAATTCAAGCTGGTACCTACTTAAAGCTTCACTCTCCGTGGTACTAGAAAGCACTCTGCACACAACCAAAGGAGAAGAGTAATGACAACCCAACTACAAACTCTTTGATCTACAAAGGTGACCTGCCAGAATCAACTAGCCTGGGCCTAGGCAGGGGTGGGGGTGGGGGGCTCCCAGAGTTGGAACCACCAACCAAAGAGCATGCAGGGGCTGCACCTAGGCCCCCTGTACAGTTTTAGCAGATATGCAGCTTGGCATGTGGTCCCTAAGTGGGGTGGGGCTGTTTGTGACTCTCTTTCCTGTCATTGGATTCCCTTTCCCTACCTTCACTGCCTGCTTGGGCCTCAGCAGGAGAGGATATGCCTATCCCAGTAGGACATGATGTCCCAGGGCAGGGTGGTAACCAGGGGGGGGGGGGCCCCCCTTCCCTGAGGGGAAAAAGAGGGGATAAGGGGGGAGGGATTTGTAAGGGCTAGACTGGGATGAAAGAAGGGAGGGGGGCTGTGATTGGGATATAAAGTGAACAAAAAATAAATTATTGAAAAAAAAGATATGCTGGTGCAGTGTAATACCACAAAGCTTGTGGAAGAAATCAACCAATATCCGGTTGGATTTAAGACCCATTCCATGAGATGGACCCCATACCCAGCACTGCTCAGGTAGCCATGAACCTGAGACTAGAGAGGCCAGGGACCTAGAGGAAAAACCCAGGTCTGTGCTAGTAAAGGAGTGTGACTATAAAATGACTGCTGACCACATCCTTCTGACCCATAGATCAGTGTCCTGCTCAGCCATCATCACAGAAGCTTCCTCCTACCATACAAACACAGAGACGCACAGCCAGACAATGTGCAAGGGAGTAAAAGACCTCAGAATACTTTGTCCTAAAAGGGAGGTCTTCATCAAATCCCACCCTTCAGGGCTCAGGGAACCATGCAGAAGAGGAGGCAGAAAGATTATACCAACCAAAGTTGATGGAGATCACCAAGGAAGCAAGGCCTTCCGAAAACTGCAGGGCAGACACACATATGAGCTCACCAAGACTGGGAGCATGCAGTCTCTACATGGGTCTGAACCAGAGGATGTCCCCACTCTGAGAGAAGTGGACACAAGTCCCCATCTCTAAGCCAGAAGCTAGTTCCAATTGATAACTACACAAAGGAAAAATTAGTTTTCTCCAAAACTCTCACTTTGGATTCAAACTACTCTTAAGGACAGACCCCATGCCCAGAAGTAGATGGCCAACACAAAACAAACTAAACAAACTATTTGCATTTTTAAAGGTTAGTTGTCTCAAAAATGTTTTATCTGTGCTTCTCTCTCTCTCTCTCTCTCTCTCTCTCTCTCTCTGCCAATCTTTTTTTGGGGGGTGGGGGGGAGACAGGGTTTCTCTGTATAGCCCTGGCTGTCCTAGAACTCACTTTGTAGACCAGGCTGGCCTCCAACTCAGAAATCCGCCTGCCTGTGCCTCTGCCAATCTTTTAACTATGTATTTTTGCTCTCTGGGGTTGTTAGCTGTCGGATTTCTGCGTGTGTAAATAAGAGCCTCTCTATGTTCGTGTGTATTTCTTGGGCTCCTTTTCTTCTAGTAGTTTGTCTGCATTGTCATATTCTGGTTTTTTAGTTTTGTTTTTATCATATTTATATTTATTACTTAGTTATTTTTAGATGCTTGTGTTGTATTGTAATAATAGAAAGGAAATGTAGATTTGGGTGGATGAGGAATCAGGGATGATCTCTGTGTGTGTGTGTGTGTGTGTGTGTGTGTGTGTGTGTGTGTGTGTACACATATATATTGTAATCAGAGCTTATTGTGTGGAAATATCTCTCTCAACATAAATTAATAAAAAGGAATAAAAATGTGTATAAGAAGGAAAGAGAAGGAGAAACAAAAGGGATCGTTACCATGCATGTCAAAATATAATTATAAAATCCAGAGGTTTATGGTAAGAAAAGAGAAAGTTTAGGTAATTGCGTCCCAGTGTGACACAAGGATAAAAGCTATTTTGCTGTTGTGTTTTCTAGCTTTTGGATATTGATTGTGGCAGTGGTTAGCTTGGAAGACAGGCTGAAATGAGCTTCACAACCTATGAAATTAGCCTTAAAGCCAGCCCAATGGGAAGGAGATCATGCCGGGAACTTGAAGCCTAGTGAAGAAGCTAGAACTGGTTAGACCACAGATCTGAGAGGAGAGCCTACCACCAGCACACTATAAAGCTTGCATAATTCCTATCTGCTTTCTGTATCTTTTCTTCTACCCACAGGCAAGTGTCACAGTCACCCCTGACCGAGAAGTTTCTCTTTTGTAACACAATCAACAAGGTCAAAATACGGAGAATAAATGATTCACAGAGTGCCCCAATCTCTCAATTGACACATCCATAACACAACCCATAAACCTAAGACTCAGGGAATGTCATGGAAGAGAGCGTGGGAAGATTGTCAGAGACTAAGAGAAGGCTGGAAAAGCTGATGTAAGATGATGTCTTCTAAAAATGACAGAAAATCTTCACACATGATGCCAGGATATGTCTGCCTAAACAAGACCTAAAGAAAAGAGGTGAGGATTCCAAGGCGGAGTAAGGGGGAAGTGCATATGAGGGATTGGAAGGAGAACAGGAAAGAAGGAAATGAGATTTGACTAAGAAAAAAGTGGGGCTGGGACTTTTATTCCAAAGTGTAAGAAGTTGAGAAAAGTATCAGAGATACCTCAGATAAAGTGCTAGGTCAGCAAAGAAACTCATGAACAGTATCCTAGTGTTCAGAGAAGTAAAGAAGGTTCACGTTACCCTTTAGATTTGGTGGGAGAATTCATTTGCCCAGTTTCTGCAACTGCTTGAAACTCTATCTACTAACACTTTTCCTACAGAGCTGTGTTCTATATACCTACTGCATTTGCTTTTGAAATTAGAGAAGTACACAGACATATAGGCACATATATGCACACTCACACACACACAGTTATACATACATGAATATTCACATACACTCATGGACACACATGCACATAAACACACAAACACACACATGCATGCATACTCGCATGTACACATGCATACAAACATACAGACATACATACTCATATGCACACATACATGTATACCAAAATAAACATACAAACATACATATTCACATATGCATGCATACTCCTACACACATACACACACTCACATGTAGACATATACATACACACATACACTGCTAGATATTCATACACAAGCACCCACGTGCACACTCACATGCAAATGCACATAAACACACAAACACACATGTACACATGCACAGGCGCACTCTAGTTGGTCTCTTTCCTCTTTACATTTTTTAAGGTTCAAAAAAATAGTATTTAAAACATTTGTATTAAATCTAGACCATCATCATTAATACCTTCAGAATGAAGATTAAAATTGATGACATAAAGCCGGGCGTGGTGGTGCATGCCTTTGATCCCAGCACTCGGGAGGCAGAGGCAGGCGGATTTCTGAGTTCGAGGCCAGCCTGGTCTACAAAGTGAGTTCCAGGACAGCCAGAGCTATACAGAGAAACCCTGTCTCGAAAAACCAAAAAAACCAAAAAAAAAAAATTGATGACATAAACTAAGCCTGTCTCTTGCTTTCTAACAGTGGGAGAATAGTGGAGACCCAGAAAGATGCCGTTTTTCAAAGGGGCATCAAGGATGCGTCATTACTTCCTTTTCAGCTCCTTTGAAGAAGATTTCCATAAGCATCAGTAGAGCTGTAAAAACAGGAACTTAAATTACTACGTTAGAGTCAGTTGAGGTGAAAATTTCAGAAAATCTTTCTACAGGTGTTCTTTTTTTATTATTTTTAATTATTTTCTGTGTGGGCATTTTGGCTGCATGTATGTCTGTGCACCACCTGCATGCCTGTTGCCAGAGGAAGGCATCGGATTCTCTAGAACTGGAATTACCGACACTTGGGAACCGTCATATGAGTGGTATTGATACCAGGTCTAGTGGAGAAGCAGCCAGTGCTCTTAACCACTGAACCATCTCTCCAGCCCTGCTCCTTATTTTCTTGATACAAGTCAGGATAAAATATTAGAGAATTAATTACTAGGTATTTTGGAGACTATACTACTCATATTTTGTTGCTGTACAGGAAACAAGAATAAATGTTTCTCCTCTTGCTGGACACAAAGACAAGTCTTTTTAAAGGGTAAGTTTCTTAACCACAAGTTGCAGTGATGCCAACATGTTTAAACCACATCATACACATGAGAGCTGCTGAAAATATGACATTCTGCTCCCTGAAGATCACCTGAAGTCTTACTCATCTTCCTCAACTCTGACCATGTGTCTGGATACTCCTGTTTTCAGTGTTAGAGCATGCACGCTTAACCCTGACTATTGTGTTCTACATGCTTAGTCTAGCAATTTTTTAGTTGTAACCAAAACTCAATCTACTGTACCCCATGTTCTGCATATCAAAATACATCATGCTATGCATAGCAAGTAGTCAAGGGTGCTTTTTATCAAACATAGCAAAATATGTCGGAGTCTTATTTGGGGGTATCTCGAAACCATGCCTCTGAGCTGTAGGCTGGGGCTTGATTAAAATTGGAAGCAGGGATCAAGAGTGTAGCTCAGTATTTTTCATTGGCCCTTCTTTTAATAAGCATTTAAATTAAATCTTGCTCCTAAGACTTGATTAAGTAAATCCTGCATCTGACTGCAGTTTGCAGTTATTCCTGCAAGATGGGAACTTAAGCTTGCTTTGCCTGAATAGGAGCAATCAGGAAGCCACAGGAAGGACAGGAAGGTGAGGTGAACTGCAGAAGAGGGCGTTTCTTGGTTTGGGTCCTGTCCTGTGTCATGAAGAATGCAATCACACTAATTAACAACAAATGTCAGAAGTACTTACTGAGCCAAGCTTTTCAAAGTTACTGAGGCTTCACAGAGCCCCGTCATGTAACTAAGATCCGGGTTACTATTGGGTTTTGTTTGGTTGGTTGGTTTTGTTGGTTTTTGTCTTTGAATTCCTCAGCAGCCTAGCACATACTATATGTAGTACATACTTTAGCTAAAGCAGATTGCAATTGTTTAATGGCCAACCTAAGCTATACAGTAAGTATCAGGCCAGTAGGACTCCATATCCAAGATCCTGTTCTCAACTCCTCCATGTACAGCTGAAATAAGATAACAGGTAAAGAGTGTATAAGGTATATACATATATATATATGAAATATACTTTATATATACATTATACAGAGATGTATACAGACACACACACACACACAAACACACACACACTATTTTTATGGGGATTAAAACAAGAGCTCTGCAGATGCTAAAAAACACGTTACCACGCAGCTACATGTCCAATACTGAAGTGTATTTTGATGCTGTTTATACAGAAGCATATTAAAGATAATAATTTTCAACTGTACACATTTTCAAATTTGCTTTCACAATACCTATGAATTATTTACAGATATTAAAGATATAATATCTGTTTATAAAATAGGCAACATCGGAATATGACCTTGTAACACAGGAATGAAAAGCAATCTTCCCATTATGAAAATCATGTAAGGGTAAACATAGTTCTTTGAAGGCCATAGGAGTGCCTCCCTCCTCCATTTTTAAGATACATTTTCCTCTATTGAGGCAGTGGCGGGATAGAGGCTGTTATATATTTAACTGAATGTGGGGAAAACTGACACAGAGAAAACTAGGGTTATTTTTTTTTCTCCCTTATAGGTTAACATAGAATTTTTCTTCTCTGCATTATAACTGCATGAGACAGCTTACTTAAGTAGAGCAATTGTGACGGTATCCAAGTCCTACAAGGCCCATAGGCCATCACTCCTTGTTCATTGAGACTATCCGTCCCTCCTCTCTGCACTTCACGTGCATGGAGGAGTGGCCTTGATCTTCCTTCAGTGTCATCTGGTTTACATTAGGCCTGGTTTTAAAAATTCTGCTATCTCCAGACCAGTCACCAGTGACACTGAAGGCTCCCCTCCTGGCCTGTGGCTGAGCCTTTCCGGAAAGACCTTGGTCATTCTCTTGTTTATCCCCATCCTAGGGAGGGTTTTAGTCACTGGTGGATTCTGTTTAAACTTCCAACTCCACTTCGGTAAGGCTGGAGAGGAGTTCTGAGGTGATGTCATCGCGTGTAAACGAACAATATGTGGAGAAATAAAAAGGTAGGTACCTCTTCACATCTGTGAAATGGAGATTCCGCTCTCAACAAGAGACCATGGGGGGGGGGGCTGTTCATCTTTTAGTAAATGAAGCACAGCACAGCTGGTACTTTTTTTTCAATCTTCTAAAGTGTTTAGATGCAGTATTAAACTAAAACACTAGCCCATGCAGCATAGACAACCTTTGAATACTGCACCTCTGTCTTCTGGGGCTGTGCAAGGCGTGTTTATTTGCTTTCTCTCAGTCACTGCTCTCCTGCCTGCAGTGATCCCTGCACTGGCTTCTCTCCATCTGCCCTACTACCTGCAGGCTGACACGTGGGAGCAAACAGTCACTCTGCCTGCGTCAGTCTCTGGCCATTTGGAAAGCTGAAATAGTGCACTTAGCAAATCCCAGTAGTTCTGGTGCCTTGCGTGTGTTTCCTTAGACAATCAGCGTGTCTTAAGAAGGTCTTGAATTTCTACTGGGTATATATCCAGAAGATATTCCATCTGGCAATAAGGACACATGTTCCACTATGTTCATAGCAGCCTTATTCATAATAGCCAGAAACTGGAAAGAACCCAGATGTCCCTCAACAGAGGAATGGATACAAAAAATTTGGTATATTTACACAATGGAGTACTACTCAGCTATTAAAAACAATAAATATATGAAATTCCTAGGCANCTGCCTCTGCCTCTGCCTCTGCCTCTGCCTCTGCCTCTGCCTCTGCCTCTGCCTCTGCCTCTGCCTCCCAAGTGCTGGGATTAAAGGTGTGCACCACCATCGCCCGGCAACCACTTTATTTCTGAGAGACACCCTTAGGCCGCTAATTCCAGCAGCATTTATTCCTGTGAATTGCCCTGGGTAGACCTTTTAAACCAGAAGACAGCATTCTTGTTTCGGTTAATCAAGTTCAAATCACACAGATAGGATAGCATGCCACAGGAGTTCAAAGTATGTTCAGTCCACTACATTTAGGAGGTTTGTTGCTTTTTTTTTTTAATTTATTTTTTTTATTTTAACTTGGGGTCTTTAAGTGGGAGGGAAGGTGGGAGGGAATGTTCATTTAAGGAATTGTTGGAGTTAACTGCACCTGTCCAGTTCCATCTAGAAGGACAATGTTTGGGCATTCCTATCTCATTATCTTTCTCTACATACTTGGAAGTATTTGACATCATGTATCCATTATATTCTGGTCTGGAAAAAGAAAACAGAAAATTTTAATGCATGTGATTAATAATAATATCTCATCAAATTCCATCTTTTCATATTTGTATTTGAAGTCAAGAGAAAGAAATAATATCTTTATTTTCCCCTCCCAAATATTTCAAATGCTTGTAACATTTGCCAGTTGGGAACCTCAAATAAATGGCAAACCAATGTGTGAGAGTGTCCCGTGAATTAAAAGGTTTAAGTCGTTGTCAATGTCTTTTCGTATTGAACAACTTATATTGAAGGCAGCTGGCAGAATAGGCTTGTAAGTTCTTCTGAACCTTCGTGGTGAAAATTATAAACTCCAAATGAATGAGGAATTCCAAAATTACTACTTTTATTGGCCTGGTGTGAAATAAATTATCCAAATCAGAGCCCCTGCATATACCACATTGTAGAACAAGCTGGCTGTGGCACCAAATAGACCTACGAACTGGCAAGGCTGAGTGAGTGCAGACCCTGGCAATCTCAGAGATCTGAGACCAGCAGGAATGGAGCCAGAGCCCTATCTGTCTCTTGCTCTGGAACACTATGACCAAAACACCCCGCTGAGAGGTCCACAGGCTGTCAGTCACCTTAGGTAGCACCTGGAATCCTTTCCCATGCAAATAAAGCATCATTAACAACTCAAACTCAGCCAATAGGAAACACATATCCCCTAAATCCCACCCCACTCCTCAATGTTTACATAGTCCATGTCTACATGGCATAAACCACACAAATTATTTGACCGAGGATCATCTGAGAGTGGCAGTCTTTACTGAGCTTTAATACTCGGGGAAGAGCTCTCCTGAAGCATTCATTGCTGGATCTTAGACCCACCTTGCTGGCCAGGCTCCTGCTGTCGCTGCGGCCATTGCCTCTGTAGATGCCAGTACCTGACAAGAGACCAGAACTCCTGCTGCCTTCCCCACCATGGCAATACAGCTGTCCAGATTGAAACCCGTGGAATCTATTTGTCCCAGGCTCTGCTTTGCCTTCCTAGGTCTGGTTTGGTGCAGAGGTGTTGAGTGCCCCAGAAGGCAGAGGGCAGACACACATAGGAGAGAAACAACAGGGAGTGGTGGGGTGTTTAATTCAAGAAAGTAACTTCATAGTTAACTACATTTAAGCACAGAAGCCTTTGCTAGGAAAAGGAGGTTCGTTCACTTGTTTATTTTAACTTGGACAAAACTGGGTAGTTGACTCTAAAAAAAAAAACGTGTCTCCAAACCATGGATCTATTTACGCCTATCTTCCCTTCCCTGGGGCTGTAAATCGTCTTCCCAATGGCATCTCTCTTAGAGCAGCTCCATAAACCTGGACAGTTCTCTAAAGAGAAGTCCACTTCTACCTCCATTCTCTCTGGGAGAAAGCAAATCTTCATCAAATCAAGGCAGAGATGGTAGTCTTGAACCTTCCAGGCAGAGTCCACTGTCAATGGATTCCCCTGGGACTGGCATCTTCCTCCGAAGACATCCAGAACTTTCTCTTGGGCCAACTCTATAGAGCTGATTCTGCAGCATAGTCATTTGGGATAGATCATGCTGCTCCTTTCTGGAACTCTCTTTCCTTCTTTACTACAGTGATTCATTCTCTCTCTCTCTCTCTCTCTCTCTCTCTCTCTCTCTCTCTCTCTCTTTCTCTCTCTCTCTCTCTCCAGAAAAAAAAATAAAATAGTAGGGACTGTGAGATGTGTGAGTGGTTAAGAACACTTGTTCTTATTGAAGAGGACACAGATTCGATCCCTAGGATGCACACAGTGATTCACAACCATCTGTAAGTGCCGTTCTTGGGGTCCACTGCCCTCTTCTGACCTCTGTGCTCACCAAAAATGCAAGTGGTGCATGAACACACATGCAAGCAAAACACTCACCCATAAAAAATATATATATTAATAAAAAATAAAATAAAGCTAGGTCCTTTATGGTTAGTCTAACAACAGTAAAAAGAGAGAGAGACAGTAACCCTAATCTCTGGCTCTACCATGGAGTGTAGTTGGTAAGATCCTCATGGGGTAAAGTTCAACCTTTACCTCCAGAATTAGGAAGCAAACATACAGAAGTTTCTAGTTTCATACATTAGAATTTTGTACGTTAGTTAATGTAATTTTAAAGGTGGCTCTGTCTTTAAGAGAAGAAAGAGAGGGAGGGAAGATGGAAGGAAAGAAGGAAGGAAGGAAGGAAGGAAGGAAGGAAGGAAGGAAGGAAGGAAGGAAGGAGCAAAGAGAGTCTGCAGATGTAGCTGAGCCAGTCTAGCTCTTCCCTAGAATGTACAAAGCACTGAGTTCTATCCATCACATAAAATAGGTTGATTCACACCCATAGTGTCAGCACTTGGGAAATAGAGGCAGGAAGACCAGAAAGTCACTCTTGGCTACATGGTAAGATTCAGACTCGCCTGAGCTGCATGAAACTTTGTCTTAATCAATCAACCAATAATCAATCAATAAATTAATAAATGGGAGGAAGAAGAAAATAGATAACTTTCAGGAAAATCAAGACATTACATCAAAATTCATCATCTTACTAAATTCCATGGGAAGTGACATTTGTCACTGTGAGAAAAACAGATGGTGAAAGAAGAGAGAAAATAAACCCTTTAGAACTAAAACTGAGAATAAAATGCCAGTGACATTGTGTGTCCCTCTAATGCCCTCCTATATGCAGTGGTAGCCTCCAGAGCACCTCATTTCTTTCTTATACACATACCTCCTAGCCAAAAGTCATTCCATAATGCTTTTAAAGTAAGATGTGTGTGGAGTTTGGGGGTGGGGGGAGCAGGTGTTCTTATGAGGATGAGTGTGTGCTTGTGAGTGGGGTGAGAACGGGAACAGTGAGGGTCATTCAAACCAGGAGACAGGCAACACTGACCCAGGACACTTCTCCAACACTGGTGATTCATCTTCCGCTCAGGCACAAGGACGCCAAGACCTCTCTGTTTTGCTCTCCGTTCACATTTGTGCTCTTTAAACCAGTGAGTCACACATTGGAAATATGTATGAAGTAAGCAAGGATATGTCACCGAGTTATTTCTGGTGGTTCAATACACACATCCAAGGACATCACATGTCTGAAAGGCAAATTTTTAAATGTGAGGGGTTTATACATAGCAGACACAGTTGTTTTCTTTCTGTAAAGGAAAAAAAAATCTGATGTAAGAAGATCCTGGTAAAACGATTAAGTTTAGGGGAAAGGGATAAAATATTTCTTCCTGATCTCAATTGGACAGTTTTCTTCAGAGGAAATTGCATACATTCTTGGTCACTGGAATTAGCATAGAACTATTCTTGCTGAACTTTAGTGTTAAGAAACAAATGGCATTCAGTCTCTTGTTCAGCTAGCCTAGCTTTGTGGAAAATATGAGCTTTGTACCTAGATGCAAACAAAATCCTTCCTTTTTAAAATTGTATTATTGTTTGGAGGCAGGGTCTTGCTGTGTAGCACAGGCTGGCCTTGAGTTCATGATTATCCTTCTGTCTTAGCCTCCCAGAGCTGGAATTAAGAAGTGTGAGCCACCACACTCTGAAAACCCTTCTTTTGATGCCTTCTTAACACCACCCTAGTGACCTAAGAAATTAGAGAGTGAAATAGTTGTGGGGTTTTATCCTTGAGAAAGTTGAAACCTATAACAAGCCACATAAATTCTTAGTCTGATAATTACCATGGGAAGACTGGTCACTCACAGTCACTTAATTATCTGTCCAGCTTTCACCAGTTGGACATTTGTGTGTAAATGTCTTGTGCACTAAGGAAGTGGCAGGGCACACAGCTAACCCCATCCGTACCCTGATGGTACTCATTAACTGACTGAAGCATGACAGCATGTAGCAAACGATAAATAATGTCTATTACAACACAGGGCATGGAGTTCAGCAGAGGCAGGAGTCATTCTTGTCTGAGGTGACAGGGAAGATTTGAAGTTCAGATGATACCAAGAAGTGGCAGGACAAGAAGGCAGCGGCAAAAATCATTTGAGCGAAGGAACCATGGTTGCAAGGAGTAGGGCTGGAAGGAGAACAGGGTTTCTGGGAAGCTGGCCAAGAAGCACAATTGGAGCACTGAGAATGAGAGAAAAGCATAGCAGATGTGGATCTCTAGAGAAGTCATCCTGGATAATATGGGTCTTCTCCAATTATTATTAAATTAAAATATTATTTAATCACTGTGAGCCAGAGCAAGGCAAAACTGGATAGATGTTTTTGACAAAAATTCTTATGGTGTTGTGTAACAGTTTCTTTCCAGATTTAAACGGTCCACCCTGCAGGAAGCTCCTTAAGCAAGAAGGTTAAACAACTCAGAATAGCTTCAGGAAGTTCCTGAAACTGACCAGAATCACTAGACTCCTCCCTGCCAGAGTGAGTCCTTCTCAGATGCAAGGAAGCAAACTCTAAGGAAGGACAGAAAGCAAGGGACCTGCCCAGAGGGGTCTAGATTAGCTGAGGCACCTGGAAAGAACACCCTGCAGTCTGTTTAGCTGCCAGCAGGCTGTACAGTTTTGTCCAGGTTCTCAGCTTTGTGAGATGGGTTTTGCTGCAATGAGCTTTGGTGAATCAGTTGCCTTTGAGGCATTTCTCCTCCTGTAGGTAACCCCTCACTCATATTCTTATAAGTGAGGGGTTATTAACCCCAATAAAACTCACTGACTCACCAAGTTGAAGATTGGTGGTATCTGTAGTTTTGACTACTGTGAACTCCTATCTGGGAGAGTGGCTGTGTGTGTTGTGTTTCCCGAGGAAAAGTGTTGTCGTACCACAAACAGAAAGAATTTGATACAAAGAAAAAGAGAAAAAAAATGTCTTGAAGCTATTGATACTCTCTGCCATGTTGATTTAACTTGAGAGGTATGGGGAAACGGAATACAGAGCAGGTTGGGATGAATTGTAAATGGTGTACCAATAAGTCAGAGGCTGATTCCAGATAAGTGTGCCACAGATGGATGGAAGGGAGGACAAAGAATAGGAATCTATGGGTCAAAAGTAATTAGAACGCAACTATATATACATTTTCAAAACAAATTTTTATAATCTCAAGATTTAAAAAAACTCTTCATTTATATATTATATATTCATATATATTTTTTTTCTATTATAAACGTATATACATAGTATATACATACATTAATCTACAGTTCAGACTTCCTACTCATTTGGTTCTTGTGACTATTGTTGGTTGTCAACTTGACTGTGTGGAATTAACTAAAACTCAATTGGCTAAGTACACCTGTGAGGGGTTTCTTTTCCTTAATTAAAATTTTTTACATCATTCTGTAGAGAGTGAAAAAGTACACTTCTAAGGCTGAATCAACTAGATGTACGCAGCTTATATTATAAATCAGCACTTAGTGACGTGTGTGTGTGTGTGTGTGTGTGTGTGTGTGTGTGTGTGTGTGTGTGTAAAATGACAGCCAAAATTGCGCTTCAGTGCAAACATGGCATCGGCATCCACTTTAGGGATCAGCAGAGCCTACAGCAACAGCAGCCAAACCCAGCCATCGCCTGAACTGCTATGGGAAGGGGCATGCTCTTCACTTGTGGCAATTGTGTTTACTCCAGACCAGTGATAGGATCTGTTTGGGCTTTGATTCTTGCTACATCAAGACTCTCTGTTATGCCTTCTCCATAATTTTAGAGCATCCTTTCAGTTGATTTCTACATATGCATATAGCCTCTAAACTGAAAGTCTTTGATAATACCACTACATTTCAGCAACAAAAGATGAGCCAGTGGGGGAATGTTAGTGATGTTGTGTGACACACAAGGCAAAGGTGGGAGGCAGACCGCGTATCTTTTAGGTAAAGTCAGCAAGATGGGACACAATCAGGACCACATGTGCAGCTTTCTTTTTGTCTCAAAGAAAACTATTCTTCTTGTGTGTGGGGAAGGGATTTTGTTCAAAAGATAAGAGTTGTCTTTGTATAATGTAGATAGGACTGATCCTAAAGAGTTGCTGGCGCATATACATACCTAAGCTAATCAAGACAGTAAACAATGCCAAGAATTTAGCTGGTAAGAAAGTTTTAAATCACAAAGATGATTGATACTATTGGAATGTTAAAACCATGAAAGACATCTAAATCTAGGGCCTCTCTCTGTGAAGTACGGGCAACTAAAGATGTCAAATTTCCGATTAGAATCTTGAGGAAGAGGTGAAGAATGGCAACCATTCCCTTTCTGATAAGCACATTTCTTAGGCTGAAAAGATCTTTGAGGGATGGTGTCCAAGTACATTGTTTCCGTTAGGAAAAACTCTTCAAATTATTTTGAAACTTGACAGCGGTTGCTGGAACCTTTCATAATGTAATTTCCATAACACCAGGCTAATCTTATTCACCCTGTAAGACTGTCATTAAATTATGAGCAGTATCAAAATGTCACATAATCCTTTTCTCTGCCAATTTTTAGCCCACCCCCTTTTTTTAATGTAATGAAACTTTTTTATGTTTCAAGTACTGGGATTTGAATGTATAGCCTCTCATACATGCTAGGCAAGCACTCTACCCCTGAGCTATCTACCCAACTCAAAGTGTTGTTTAATAGTTCATACTGAAGTTATTAATCAATGTACATATTTCTGTCTGAAGGTAAACAACTACATACACAACTTTATGGATGTTCTCTGTGAAGAAGCTAGTCCAAAGTTCATATCACTGGTACAATATAGTCAAATTTATATAATTGGCACTCAAGTATCTTCTTTCATATAAATCATTGTTATATAACATCTCTACACAGTTACAAATCTCCATCATATACTATTTAACATTTTTTTCATTAAAGAATTTAAAGAACTGAAGAAATTTCTGAAGTATACTTAGCTGATGTAGCAGTTTGCTTCTCTGTATTTTATGTAGTTGAGATAGTTGCCTTCTTAGGAAACCAATTATCTTCGTTCAGATGTTTGATGTACTACTTACTGAGTTTTATCGCTTTAAATTTACAAAGCCATGGCTTTTTTTTTTTTTTGCCAAAATACACATGTGCTGTTGCTGTCAATGATGAGTAGAGATATGATTTTAAACTCCAATATTCTCTGTGATTCTTTGACCAGGCATCTCCATGACATTCGTGCCAATAGTCATGCTACCATTCACACAAGATGACACAGAAACTGGACCCTGTTACACTTGCCAGGACAGAGCAGACACAACATCTGGAAGGATACACATTAAGGGCAACCCAAGAAGGATGACGTGGTTTGTATGTGTAATAGTCCCCAAAGTATCTGGGTTAAAGGCCTAGATCTCAGGGTGGCACTATTAGAAGTGAAGCCTTAAGGGAGGTCTTCAGATGTCTGAAGGATGATCCCAGAGATGATCTGTGGACCCTTCCTTCCCTCCCTCCCACCCTTTCAGCATACTTCCTGGCCACAAAGCAATGAGTTACCTCTCCTTTGCATTTTCTGCTATTGCTGTTGGTACCTCCTCCAGAGGCCCAAGTGATGGTTCTACCTGATCATGGAAACTGAATTTCTAAACTGTAAGCCAACATGAACCTTATATTGACTTACCTCTGGTATTTTGTTAGAGGGATGGAAAGTTGACTAACATCAGTAATAAGAGTGAAACTTAATATTATCATAACTCAAACTGTAGAAGTAAAATTGCATAATTCCAAATGCCAACACCCATGTGTTCCTCATGTGATAGAACTCCTCTTTTGATGTAATCCAAACATCAATCAGTGAGGAAGATTGGCTCATCTATAAAACCATTGCAACCTTGCCTGAGAATCCTGCGAATGTGTGTGATAGGCCAGGCTGCCTCCAGCATGACCTTGCTTTGCTGATCATTTCATTCTCCTGCCCCCTGCTCAGCAGGACGGCCACTAAAATGACTTGGCAATACTCCATGGCAAAGTCTCCGCTCTTTCTTTGAAAGGAGACCTCACACTGTGCAAGCAAATCAATTTCATTTTCTCGAGAACTAAAAAGTTTCTGATAGTCCGTTAGTTTCTGCTTCTAACACCACTGGCGAGTTCCACAGTGACTTAACAGCACTATCGCTGCGGATAACCTAGCATTGCGGGAGATCCTGGCAGGAACTGGGGCAAACTGGGAGTAACTGAATTACATGGGGCCAGCCTGCTGCAGGATGCATGCATAGCAACAGAGCTATGACATGCTCATCCATCTCTGAGCTCCACATAGGCCTCATACACTCATCCCCAATAAGCCTAGTTACATGACTTTACAGAGCATCTGATCATAACCCTAGCAAGGATCTCCATTCCACCTTCCTTCCTGTTGAGATACACTGCCCCCTTTGCTCTGACTTATCTATCCCTGCTAACCTTCTCTTCTATCAAGAACCCCAGTGATGTCTACATCAAATTCCTTCCTGGTTGACTTACTTTCTACCCATCTCTGCTTTATTTTTCTTCTTGCCATTTTCCTGCAATTTTTTTTTTGTTTCTTTCTTAATTCTGTTGGCTCCACCTAGACTATACTTCATTTAAACCACTTCTGTTTATTTGGCTACTGCTATTTCGTCGTACTTTTGTTAAGACCTTTCTCAGAGTGATGGAAGAAAAGTAAGGAGGGAGGGAAGGAAGAATCCAGAAAGGAGATAAATGTAAAAATTATAAAACTTGAGAATTTAGAAAGTGAAATTCAGGGAAGCTTGAAAAAAATCCTGAGTAGCCTCCAAAACCAAGGCAATTAAAACAATAAGAGTTAGCGTCACAGAGCCCAGAGGAAGCAGCTGTTTTAAGTCACGTGGTTAACACTGCAAAATGCTACCGAATAGAGGCCAGCAAAGTGTGAGAGGAGAGAACGTTGAAGAATACTGGTCCAGTGAGCGGATATGCTGAGCACACAATATCAGACGCTAGAGGACTCCACTAAGAGCGAATGGCGGCTGAGTTTTTAAAACAGAGATTGTAAACAGTAGTTTGTGTGCAGTGTTAGCAATGAAAACAGTACTGCAGTAAACACAAGAAACTACCAGGAAAGAAAGGAGGTAACGAGGCCTTACAATTCTTTGAAGAAAATCTTCAATAGAAACAGAAAGTAAGAAAATGGAAGTAGAACATGGAGTTATTTTGGACATTTTTTTAAACTTATTTTGATATTGTCAACAGTGTGTAGGCACACGTCCTGCAGGACATTGTGGACAATGTCCAGAAATCATTCTCTCCTTCCTCCACGGACTCCAGGATTGAACTCAGGTAACCAGGCTGGCCTGGCCAGCACTCTTACGTACCGACTCATCTCTGTAAGCTGCTGAGGACATTTGTTTATCCAACACAAGAGATAATACTATCTTCATCTTTGTGGGTGACTAAGAGAAATGATGAGAATAAGGAAAATTTATCATGCAGAAAAGTATAATAGTAACATATATAAATACATATATATCTATACATACATACACATACATACATGAGTCCTGGATTCCATTCCTTTTTGCTAACTCATAGATGTCATCCTTGATTCTTGTTCCTATACCATTTTTGGAGATCACTGATTTTATAACAAACTAAAATTTTGAAACATTCTACTTTTTAATCACCTTTTTCTTTACTACATTTGAAATAATAAGTACTTTATACAATCAAACATGACCAATGACCCAGTTTGTACCTGAAGCATATGCTAAGCTTGCTGGGGTTTACTACATATTACATAGCAAATAAATGCTGCTTGTAGTAGCTTCATTGTTCCATAATATGTTAAAAGGTCATGAGTAAAGACAACAGTCCAGGGTGTGACAACAGCAAGTGGGTATATTCTATGAGAAAAAGATGTTTGAAATAAGAAAGTCTGGAATTTTATGAGTCAGGAGAGTAGAAATACCTTACAATTTGGCAGGATTAATGTTACCACAAGAGAACCAATTGTTAAGTCTTTACTAATTGATGTGACATGGTCTACTGTCCCTAGGTCTGAAGTGACCCATAGAAGCATGAAAGCCTCCTTTTCTGATGTCATTTTAACTGGACATTCAGACTTTGCAAACCTCCTCATGCCAGATCTCCATGATACTTGTCAATTTAAAGACAGCTAACCATCCCCACTAGTAACAAAAACATATTTCCAATGATGGACTGTCCTCCAAATCCCAGAATCACACAGTCTCCCACTTATACATCTTCATGAAATGTTTATAAGAGTATAAATTATATACATCCAAATATTAAATTTTTCTCACAGTATATGCTGGATAAGGAAGTGTCAACACCACTTTCAATTGTACTATCTCATCCTATGCTTCTATAAGTTGAACATATGTTGTGTCTACTTTCTATTTTCAAATTGCATTTATGTGTATATTATATATGTATGTATGTATATATAATTGTGTTGCATTTATATATTTATATATGTATACATGCATTTGTGTAGGTATGTCTCTATGCATGCATTCATTTATTCATTCATTCATTCACTGTCGGAGAGGGAGTGTGAATAATTTCGGGTGCATGTGAACTGCAGCATGTCTGAAAATGGCCAGGTACAACTTTTAGGCACAGCTGTTACTTCTGTTGTCCAACATGCTCCAAGTTAACTGGCCTGAGCAATTCCTAGCCTGCTAGTGCTCTGTTCTCCACCGCCCACATCACCATAGGTACCTGGCATTAAACATGCACACCACTACACTGTTTTGTTTTCAATGTACCTAGCTTTTTCTTTTTTAACCTGTGTCTAAGAAATCAAACTCAGCTCACCAGGCTTGAGAAGCAAGTGCTCTTACCTGCTGAGCCATCTCCCCAACATTTGTTTGTTTCTATTTTCTACTCTTAGAATTACCTATTCCATCACATGTTTTATAAAAGTGTACTTCAGATTTCTGGAATGGATCTTACCATCAGTTCTCTCTCTCTCTCTCTCTCTCTCTCTCTCTCTCTCTCTGATTTAAGATTTATTTATTTATAGGATGGGCAGTGGTGGCACACGCCTTTAATCCCAGCACTTGGGAGGCAGAGGCAGGCAGATTTCTGAGTTCGAGTCCAGTCTGGTCTACAAAGTGAGTTCCAGGACAACCAGGGCTACACAGAGAAACCCTGTCTCGGAAAAAAAAAAAAAAAAAAAAAAAAGATTTATTTATTTATTTTATGAGTATATTGTCTCTGTCTTCAGAGACACCAGAGGAGGGCATTGGATTCCATTTCAGATGGTTGTGAGCCACCATGTGGTTGCTGGGAATTGAACTCAGGACCTCTGGAAGAGCAGTCAGTACTCTTAACCTGAGCCATCTCTCCAGCCCTTATGGACAGTTGTAGGGAGCAGCAGTTGCTCAGGAATGGCAGTTGCTCAGGAATGGCAGTTGCTCAGGAATGGCAGTTGCTCAGGAATGGCAGTTGCTCCGGAAAACCTGGGTTCCCTCTTCAGGCCCTCCTCAAGCAATAGCCCCTCCCGAACGGGCAATATGCTAATGGATGTGGCTTGGTGCACCAATCCGCATCCACTACTACACTCTTCCCCCCTTCCCTGGGAGAGTATAAAAGCAGCATCTCTGCTGCTGTCCTGAGTCCTGGGAATCTACTATCAAGGTGCTCCTGAATAAAGCTGACTGAGAAGATCCCGGTGGTGGCGTGACTTTCTTGCTGGTCGAGGGAGGCGCGTCGCAGACAGTTTTCTAACTAGTGCCTTTTTCTTTTTCTTCCACTGGTTTCCTTGTTAGAGAGTGATTAAAGCATAAATGACTGAATGACTACAAGAAGATACTATTAATTAGAAATTATTACTACTACTACCACCATCACTATCCAATTTTCAATATTTTCAGCTAAGAGAAATTGTGTGCATATGAAGTTTCAGAAAAGTAGATGTCATTGTCCATCATAACTCAAAAAGAACAAGGATATTTTCCCCTATCTACTAATATCTATGATATTACCATATTGTATCAAACTATCAATTTGATACTTTCACTCGGGACTTTCGAGCTTGAGGAAGTAGGTATAGAAGGACTTCTAGTTATGCTGCTCAGCAACAACACAGCCCAGGGTACCTCTCAGGCCCAAGATGACTGTGATACATGCTGTAATGATGGCATACTCTGCATATTGTCCTGATCCACCACCTTGGTTAGCTGACTGCATGCCATTGCTTCTCACAGATATTTTGATTCTCTTTCTACCTTCCTGCTTATATAAATATTTCTAAATATGTGGAAAATCATATTAAGTTAGTTAATGTTATGTTGTACTGGTGACATTGTAAATGCTAATGAACAGAGGTCATTAAAGAGATCATTATCGTCATTTAGAGCAAAATAGTAGGGGTTGCAGAAAGGAAAGGGTTATTTCTTGGAGAAGGGTTAAAGTTCATAAGGATTCGTTGTTAATTAGGATTTTAAAATTCCTAATACGATGTTTTATAGCCTGGTTTTAGCACATGCAAAGACAATAAACAAAGAGGAATAATATGAATAAAGTGTTAGGCAGAAGGCTGGGCTGGGTGAGATTTGTGACCGTGAGAATAATTGCTGCTTTATAGGAGTTGACTGGGAGCTTTAAGATAATGCTATGAAAGCCGTGGAGTAGACAGATGGATGACTCTGTATGAAATGTCAAGGATAAAGATAGAGAACTGAATCATCAGGAACTAAAATCATGAGAGGAAATGAGGTCACTCTCAGAGAGTCCACAGTGTGAGAACAGTGGGTCAGGAATGGACATCTGGAGGATGCCATAATTTAAAAGACAAGTTAAGGAAGTGAGGTCTAGAAAATAAATCACATCGTTCTGGACCAGTTTCTTTCCTGATGAGATGGCTTGACTTTAATTATTCTGTCTCGTTACTGCGGACATGCTGTGCTATTTGAAAATCATTTTTCTTACTTCAGACTCTCCTTCTCTTTGGGTAATGATTTTTGAATGATTATTATCTACCTAAGATTCAAAACCCACATTCTTTTTGGATACCTCTATGAATAATAAATTTCTCTTCCATTTATGCAATCCTGTCAGAGAGGAAATCTCCAAAGGTAAGACAATGAAAAGACTTGCCAGAGTCTAAGACCCCCACACGAATCCTTGTGTTTCTAGATTCTCTACTTTCCCCAGGGCCATGCAAAACATACAGGCTATGAGAAGTGCAGTCCTAATTCAGAGCCAAATAAGGATGATTTGAGTCACAAGGGACATTACCAGTAATTCCCTAAACATCTAGCATTATATTTTTGTCTGTTGTCTTATATCAAACAAATGTTGTTAGCTAAAAATGGGCATTGTGCTGGCGCAGAACTTTTTCATCTGCTTTCTAGAATTAATTGTTGCTGTAGAATATGCATCTCCAGTTGACAAATAAATGACTTTTTAAAAAAAAATTATTTTGGGGTTGGAGAAGGATCAAGGAGAGATTATATATTCCATATTCTCAAAATTAAACAGACAATTCTTCATGAAGGCAGCAAGGACGGACAGAAGGACAGTGCTGACGGACAGTCAGAAAAGAACACACCTGGGAGAGAAATTTTTCAACCAGAGATGAAAGTCATATGTTGCCACAAAGCTCTACTCAAGACAAGCTTGTTGGGACTAGAGAAATGGGTCAACAGTTAGAACACCAATGCTCTTCTGGAGGACCCAGGCTTGGTTCCCAGCACCCACAGAATAGCTCATCACCATCTGTAACTCCAGTTCCAGGGAATCCAATGCCCTTCTCTGACCTCCACAAATACCAGACTGATATTCATGTAGTGCAATGACATACATATAGGCAAAACACCCATACACATAAAGAAATAATATTTAAAAAAAATACTAGTGGAAAAGGGGGACAATTTCTTGGGATTATCAGTAACAGAGAAGCTCTTTACAATGTATAGAACATTTTACAGTGAGGATTGCTTCCTTAAAGTCAAAAGTAAAGGGAAATGGCATGGGTGAAACTTGGGGGAACATAAAGGAACAAAGAGACCAGATAGAAGCATTTAAGAATCAATTAAGTATCCCTGAAACAAGGTCTGTATACTGGCCGATTTTGTGTGTCAACTTGACACAAGCTAGAGTTATAAAGAAAGGAGCCTCTCTTGAGGAAATTCCTCCATGAGATCCAGCTGTAAGGCATTTTCTCAATTAGTGATCAAGGGAGGAGGGCCCAGCCCATTGTGGGTGGCGCCATCCCTGGGCTGGTAGTCCTGGGTTACATAAGAAAGCAAGCTGAGCAAGCCAGGGGGAGCAAGCCAGTAAAGAACATCCCTCCATGGCCTCTGCATCAGCTCCTGAATCAGTATCCTGACCTGCTTGAGTTCCTGTCTTGACTTCCTTTGTTGATGAATAGCAATGTGGAAGTGTAAGTTGAATAAACCCTTTCCTCCCCAGCTTGCTTCTTGGGCATGATGTTTTGTGCAGGAATACAAACCCTGACTAAGACAGTCTGGAAGGCCAAGGTAGTTTTAAAAGGCACAGAAAAGGACATTTGTGTCAACTGACCCCAATGGACATGGAGTCAGAGGAGAACTGCAGTATAGAGGCTGGTGAGGTTATCATCTAGGTTATCATTTAAGTCCATGGCAATAGCTGTTCCTACACAGTGATGAGGGAGGACAGCAGAATACGCTGTGCTGCTGAAATAAGAGAAGAAAGATTATAGGGATTAATCAAACCCTTTGCTTACAAGACAAAAGGTGAAGGGTTTTATTTGTTTTGTTTTCAGGAAGAGAACTGAGCATTGTATTTATGTGGCTGGTGTAAAAACTCTCCTTGAGTTGCCGAAATAAATGGGAGAACGTGTTGAGTCTAGAAGGCCAATTTATCTAGACGTTTTAGGGATACTATAAAAGCTTTGTTCTTCCAATGAGACATATTCACAGGTTAGTGGTAAGGTAGACTTTTTAAAGAACTCACATTTTCTTCACGTGGCAACTGATGGTTGGATAAAGGAAACAGCTGTGGTAGAGGATGAAACCATTAACAGGTGATTTCACAAAATTGTCTTCAGTATCCACTTTCTAAACATAAGCCTATATCTATTTGAAATACAGTCCCTCCCTCCCAAATGCAATGACCTCACCATCCTTAATGATTTCTACTTGGAAGATAAGCCCAGTGTGCTGTTCTTTATATCATGTATAGTCTAACTATAGCTCCCTCCAACAGCCAGTGTACTTTGGTGGGAGAAAACAGTATAACCGCAATGAATCCTCAGAGGAGAGACGAAGCAGAATTGAACTCAGAAGTGTTCTCTAATCATTTCCAGTGAAACTGTTCCTGGGGAAACTTTCAATGAAGGATTTCAATGGTCTATCCCCACTCCATTGCATATCTGAGATAAGGCAAGGTCTGGCTTCATTGTCTAGTTGCCGACTATCTTAGTAATCAGTTTTCTGACAGTGTAGAATAAGATAGATCAAAGACTTGAAGAAATAAGCTAATTTTAGCCAGGCATGGTTGGGTTTTGTTGGCAATACTCTTTACTTAAAAATGTAAAATGCATTCTAGACAGTCAGTTTGGCTGCTGCTAAAAACTCTTGTGACTTAGCTAGAAAACTGAATTTGGTTCCCAGGACCCATGTTGGGCAGTTAACACAGCCTGTAATTCCAGCTCCAGGGTACTGACACCATCTTCTGGCCCCTGAGTGATCCTAGACACATGTAGCATATATTAATGCACTGAATACCCATAAAAGTATTTTTTAATTATGAAAGCTTTTGGTTCCACCCTATTAGTAGCTAGTAGCTAAAGGTATAACCCTTAATAAATTCTTCTATGACTTGTCAACAAAACTTGACCTGAATATTTTGAATTTCTTAGCATCTCAGCTTTAGTGTTCCACCCATGCTTCCAGCCATGTACCATGGCTTCCACACAAAACCACATGATTTGCAAATAGAGCACGCATCTTGTCTGTAGGCTGAATTTGGTGTTTCAGCAAGATGAGAATAATTATCTTTTTTACAGAAAGAAGAATAGCATTAGAAACTCAGGACCCTTTTGCATGCTAACTTTATCTTTCACTAAGTCTCCGCTCTCCTTAATTTTACTTCTGTTAACTTCAGCTTGTGGTCAGGAACTGGAACTCACTCTGTAGACCAGGTTGGCCCCACCTGCCTCTGCCTCCCACATACTGGGATTAAAGGAGTGCATCACCACTGCCCAGCATGAATTTCACATTTCTAAGCCTATATAAAAAAGCAGATAGCTATATTTCAAGTTATGTGTGATAATGATCTATAGGCAAAAAAGCCTTTTTAAACAAAACATGTATCCTGAAGTGTGCTTAATTTCAAATGAAACATATCCCTTTATCACGGGGCATTAGTGAACATTAAGAAAAAAGTCTTCTGAAGTTTCTCATACTATCCAGCTTACAGAGCTCAATGGGACAAAGTTGACAAAGCTCCTCATAACTAAAGTTAACAAGGTCTAATTTCCAGGAAAGGACAGAGCAATTCTGGGCACTCTTTACTTTGTCCTTGGCTCAGGCAAATCTACATTTTCACTCTTAACATCATCATTTCTGTTGCTGAACTCACCAGCAGACCAGCTCAGTTAGAGTCTCGTAGTATGCTAATAAAGGTAGGAAATCTTTGGGGTTGGTTTGTGTTTACCTCATACGTTGAAAAAAACCTTAGAGCCTGCATGTATAGCTGTAGTTAAGTTTTGACAGGGTTCCAGATGGAACGGCACATCTCTCACACACACTCCATCCTTTGCCATGGCTCTTTTGTGGAGTTTTCATGTCTGTAAACTGCAGAGACCTTGAATTCCCCCAATATTTGCTGGAATTCAGTTGGATCTGTGATGGTTGGATCTACAACTGGGCCAATCTCCAGGTCAGAGAGAGCACATGAGCTCAGAGAGCACACTTCATCAACATTCCTCAGAGCTAAGTTCATCCTCTCGAGAGCCACCTGGACTCTCAAAATGAAAAACCAGAAGCTGTGGGAAGTTGTAATGAAACAATAAATTTGAGGAATAATTACCAATGGCACACTATTGTTTTGTGGAAACTAACACAGAAATTATTGAAAGAAAGAAGGCTCTGTAATTGAGGCTTCTCTTTAAGTAGGAGGATGTATCACGCTGTAACGTATTAATAAATATATATATATATATATATATATATATATATATATATATCACTACTGTCTGCCTTTCCAAACAGAACTCTATTAAGAAATAGACCTCACTTGAATTTTCTTTTAAGAAAACTATTTTTGCAATAATTGCTAAGTTTGTAAGCAGGTTTTTTTTAAAAATTCCAGGGGCCAGCATGATTGCTCAGTAGTAATGATACTTGTTGCAAAGGCTGATAACCAGAGTTTGAGAATTCACATAGTGGAAAGAAAGAAGTGACTCACACAAGCTTTTATCTGACCATCTTCCACAAAGTACGTAGTGACAAACACAGAGAGAGAGAGAGAGACAGAGACAGAGAGACAAACAGAGACAGACAGACAGAGAATATATACAAAAGATAAAATTAATAACCCATGGAGATGAATTCTATCTATGCTTTACTCAGTATTAACTATTACTAACATTTTATTTCATTTATTTTGGTTTTTGGTGAGATTCTTCTAGAATATAGTGATCAAGACATAGACATTCATGTAATCACCACTTCTTTTGAATGTTAAAAATTTAAATACAGAAGAATTGAAACATTCTAACCATATACTAGAAGGTAAAAGGATAAAAGTTTAGTTAAGCACAAGTTTTTCTCTGACAGTATCTATTACATTGAAAGAAAATGCATTTTTAGGTCATGAAGTATAAGAAGAAAATTTTTGGAAAAAGACGTTGTCATGGGACTGAGAAATATCTTTGAATATGGAATGTGTTTAATATCTGTCATTTCTACAGTGGCACCCTTGTCCTTCTCTCTGCCTGCATTTACCTGCATCTGAGGTTTAAAACAGGTTAAAGAGAACATGCAGGCAGGTTGTCAGTGCTGAATCAGCTGCAGCTCTGAGAGCCAATGTGTGCTTCTCTTCCCAGGCCCACGCTCAGTTGTATTGTAGAAATTGATGTTGGCCAGAATATTTACACCACAGCCTGCTATGAATTATGGGCTTTTCTTTTCAGGAGTCAAGTGTCCCCAGCTAACCAGGGGTTTAAACTACGACTAGGAATGTGCAGACATCCAATTGTCTTTCGTCTGAGACACAAAGAACAATTTGTCCATGAACCAGCTACAAGAAAAACCTACCTCTGGAACTTCAGAAGCGTCCATCACCATGTCAAGTGATGAGCAAACTGGTTGGTGGGCAGGTGTTTGCTCATGACTGGAGGTGAGAAAGATTCCTGAGACCCAGCGCACCGACTCCTGCACCATGATCCGTCCCCACCATAGTTGAACATGGAGCATGCTTTGTCTTGGTACGCATATCTGAATGTGTGTGCAGGTGTATATGGAAGCCAGAGGTCAACCTTTGGACTCACACATACCATTTTCAAGGAAGAGAGAGTATCCTAGGCTCAAATTGTTCTTAATGTTCAATACCATGAATCATCATCATTCCGTAACACAGTTCCTGCCCATCTCTGGACCAGCTTAAGTATCACAGGCACTTCTGGGTACGATTAAGAATTGATACTGAGCAGGTTAGCAGTGCTATGGGACGAGGTGGGCAATCAAGGCTACATCATAACACCTTCATCTTCTATTCAATTTTTTCTATTGATTAACTGAGTGAGTGAGTGAGGATCTCTAACTGTAACGCAAGCTGTTCTTGATATCACGGCACAGTACTTTAGCCTCTTGGATTCTCTTACCAGGTACCAAACCAAAAACAGAACAAAAAGACAAACAATAAGCAGTTACACCAATTTTTTTTAAGCTGTATTTATTTATATGCATACACTGGAGCGTCAGATCCCATGACAGATGGTTGTGAGCTACCATGTGGTTGATGGGAATTGAACTCAGGACCCCTGGAAGAGTAGCCAGTGCTCTTAACTACTGAGCCATCTCTCTAGCCCCCATCAATATTTTTTTCTCTCTCTTTTTTTGTTTACTTATTTATTTTTATTTTTTTAATTAGATATTTTGTTTATTTACATTTCAAATGTTATCCCCTTTCCTAGTTTCCCCTTGGAAAATCCCCTATCCTATCCCCCCTCCCCCTGATCCCCAACCCACCCACTCCCACTTTCTGGCCCAGGCATTCCTCTATACTGGGGCATCTAACCTTCACAAGACCAAGGGCCTCTCCTCCCATTGATGACTGACTAGGCCATCCTCAGCTACATATGCAGCTAGAGCCATGAGTCTCTCCCTGTGTTTTCTTTGATTGGTGATTTAGTCCGAGTGAGCTCTGGGTTTACTGGTTAGTTCATATTGTTGTTCCCCCTATGGGGCTACAAACCCCTTCAACTCCTTGGGTACTTTCTATAGCTCTTTCATTGGGGAACCTATGCTCCGTCTAATGGATAACTGTGAGCATCCACTTCTGTATTAGTCAGGCACTGGCAGAGCCTCTCAGGAGACAGCTATATCAGTCTCCTGTCAGCAAGCTCTTTTTGGCATCTTCAATAGTGTCTGGGTTTGGTGGTTGTTCATAGGATGGATCCCCAGGTGGGGCAGTTTCTGGATGGTCATGCCTTCAATCTCTCCTCCAAACTTTGTAACTCCTTCCATGGTGTCTTAGTCAGGGTTTCTATTCCTGCACAAACATCATGACCAAGAAGCAAGTTGGGGAGGAAAGGGTTTATTTGGCTTACACTTCCATACTGCTGTTCATCACCAAGGAAGTCAGGACTGGAACTCAAGCAGGTCAGAAAGCAGGAGCTGATGCAGAAGCCATGGAGGGATGTTCTTTACTGGCTTGCCATGCTGTTGTTTGGAGAAATATGGATGACCTTGGAACTTTGGACTAGAAAAGTGTTTGAATGCTTTAAGTGGGGCTTAATGGTCCATCTTACTAGAAGACAGTGGTGATGATAGTAATTTGAATTATGGAGGCCCTATTCAACATGCTTCCGAGTAGAGCAATATTAATAATGACAGCTGGCCTAGAGACCAATCTTGTGATAATTTGACAAAGAATATGGTTGCATTTTGCTCTTGTCCTAAGAATCTGCCTGAGACTAAATTCAAAAGCTTTATATTAATCTGGTCAGCAGAGGAGATTTCAAGACAGCCTAGTATTCACAGTTTGAGGGAACAGGGAAGCATCAGGAAGTGTAGTGGAGCTAAGTCCAGTGCTCAAGGACATAAAATGTTTAAAGAAAAGCCTACTGGTGAATGTGATAAAGGGAGTGGTGGCCTCAGGGCAAGACCACACTCAGCTAAGCATCCAACTTCTGAAAGGAATTAAAAGGACTCTTAAGCAGTAAAGGAAGAAGAGAGCAAATTCGAGTGTAACTCGAGGAGGACACCGTGTTCCAATCCCAGCAGGCAGAAAAACATGGCAGCTTCAGCTCCTGGTTCTGGCTTAGATTTGAGGTTACAGGCAAGGGGCTATGAAATCTAACTCCATGATTAAGAAACGAAGTTCCTCCTGCATGGAGACCTGAAGAGACTGAGTATGAAGCTATGAAGGTAAAGTCAGGTTTGTTGGGGACCTCAAAATGCTGGAGATGCCAGAGTTGTAGAATACCTGTCAAGGGGATACTGCCAAGCTGCTAACAGGGTATGGAACCAGCCAGAGGAGGGGAGAAGGGAAAGAGGGGAGAAGGAGAGGGGGAGGGGGAGAGGGAGAGGGAGAAGAGGGAAAGGGGAGAGGGAGAAGAGGGAAAGGGGAGAGGGAGAAGAGGGAGAGAGAGGAAGAAAGTGTGCTGCAATCAACACAATGGACAGGAGTTGGAATTCTAAAGAAGGCTTTGACTTTACACATGGTGATGCAGAACTGGGAGTTTGCACTGATGATTTTTTTTCTTCTTTTGTCTAGCATTTCCTCACTATATCCCCTTTCCTCCCTGTTGGAATGGTAACTTATATTCTCTGCCATTGTATGTTGGAAGTATGTGACCTGGTTTTGTTATTGTTGTTGTTGCTTTTTTGTTTGTTGTTTGTTTTGTTCTTATTTTACAAGGGGTTACAGTTAAGAAATGGCCTTGAGCCTGGGGGTGGTGGTTCACACCTTTAATCCCAGCAGAGGCAGGTGGATTTCCCAGTTCGAGGCCAGCCTTGTCTACAAAGTGAGTTCCACGACAGCCAGGACTACACAGAGAAACTCTGTCTTAAAACAAAAAGAAAAAGAAAAAAAGAAATGGCTTTGAGTCTCAGAAGAGACTTCGAATGTTTGTTTTATTTTTAATGTTGTTGTTTTGGAGTGTTTGTTTTGTTTCTTTTTTTTTAAAGATTTATTTTATTTTATTATATGTAAGTACACTGTAGCTGTCCTCAGACCCTCCAGAAGAGGGAGCCAGATCTCGTTACGGATGGTTGTGAGCCACCATGTGGTTGCTGGGATTTGAACTTATCACCTTCGGAAGAGCAGTCGGGTGCTCTTACCCGCTGAGCCATCTCACCAGCCCTCATTTTGTTTTTGAGACAGGGTTTCTCTGTGTAGCTCTGGCTGTCCTTGAACTCAAACATCTGTCTCTTGAGTGCTGGCCTCAAAGGTGTGCACCACCACTGCCTGGTGAGACTGTGGACTTTCACTGTCCAGACTGTGAAAGACAATGGAGACTTTTGAAGTTAAACTAAATGTATTTTGCATTATGATATGGCTCTAAGATTCTGAGAATGGCCCCCACGGTCTCATATATTTGAATGCTTGGTCACCATGGAGCCTTAACTATTTGGAAAGATTAGGAGAAGAGGCCTTGTTAGAGGAGGTATGTCACTGGGAGTGTGCTTGGAAGTTTCAAAAGCTCACATCAGGCCTAGCCACCACACCCACATACATACACACACACACACACACACACACACACACACACTCTCTCTCCTACAACCACTACCTCCCCTATTGCCTCTGAATCAGGAAGTAAAGCTCTCAGCTACTGTTCTAGCACCGTGGCTATCTGCTTCCCACCAAAATGATCATGGACTAAACCTCTAAAACTGTAAGCAAGTCCCAGTTAAATGCTGCCTTTTATAAGAGTTGCCTTGGATTTCGGTATATTAAACCACCCCTGCATCCCTGGGATGATGCCTACTTGGTCATGATGGATGATCGTTTTGATGTGTTTTTGGATTTGGTTTTCGAGGATTTTATTGAGTATTTTTGCATCGATATTCATAAGGGATATTGCTCTGAAGTTCTCTTTCTTTGTTGGATCTTTGTATGGTTTAGGTAAAGAGGAATTGTGGCTTCATAGAACAAATTGGGTAGAGTACTTTCTGTTTCTATTTTGTGGAATAGTTTGAGGAGAGTTGGGATTAGGTCTTCTTTGAAGGTCTGATCAGAAATCCATCAACGTAATCCACTATATAAACAAACTCAAAGACAAAAATCACATGATCATCTCCTTAGATGCTGAGAAAGCATTTGACAAAATCCAACACCCCTTCATGATAAAAGTCATGGAAAGACCAGGAATTCAAGGCCCATACCTAAACAAAATAAAAGCAATCTACAGCAAACCAGTAGCCAACATCAAAGTAAATGGAGAGAAGCTGGAACCAATCCCACTAAAATCAGGGACTAGACAAGGCTGCCCACTTTCTCCCTACCTATTCAATATAGTACTTGAAGTCCTAGCCAGAGGAATTCGACAACAAAAGGAGGTCAAGGGGATACAAATTGGAAAGGAAGAAGTTAAAATATCACTGTTTGCAGATGATATGATAGTATATATTCGGGACCCCCAAAATTCCACCAAAGAACTCCTAAACCTGATAAACAGCATCAACGCAGTAGCTGGATATAAAATTAACTCAAACAAATCAGTGGCCTTTCTCTACATAAAAGATAAACAGGATGAGAAAGAAATTAGGGAAACAACACCCTTCACAATAGTCACAAATAATATAAAATACCTTGGTGTGACTTTAACTAAGGAAGTAAAAGATCTGTATGACAAGAACTTCAAGTCTCTGAAGAAAAAAATTGAAGAAGATCTCACAAGATGGAAAGATCTCCCATGCCCATGGATTGGCAGGATTAATATAGTCAAAATGGCTATCCTGCCAAAACCAATCTACAGATTCAATGCAATTCCCACCAAATTCCAACTCAATTTTTCACTGAGATAGAAAGGGCAATTTGCAAATTCAGATGGAACAAAAACCTAGGATAGCAAAAACTATCCTCAACAATAAAAGAACCTCTGGTAGAATCACTATGCCTGACCTCAAACTGTACTACAGAGCAATTGTAATAAAAAAAAAAAAAACCTGCATGGTACTGGTACAGCAACAGACAGGTAGACCAATGGAATAGAATTGAAGAAGACCCAGAAATGAACCCACACACCTTTGGTCACCTTATCTTTGACAAGGGAGCTAAAACCATCCAGTGGAAAAAAGACAGCGTTTTCAACAAATGGTGCTGGCACAACTGGCAGTCAACATGTAGAAGAATGCGAATTGATCCATTCCTAGCTCCTTGTACAAAGCTCAAGTCTAAGTGGATCAAAGACCTCCACATAAAACCAGAGACACTGAAATTTATAGAGGGGAAAGTGGGGAAAATCCTTGAAGATGTGGGCACAGGGGTAAAATTCCTAAATAGAACAGCAATGGTCTGTGCTGTAAGATCACAAATCAACAAATGAGACCTTATAAAATTGCAAAGCTTCTGTAGAGCAATTACTGTCAATAAGACAAAAAGGCCACCAACTGATTGGGAAAAAATTTTTACCAATCCTAAATCTGATAGGAGGCTAGTATCCAATATTTACAAAGAGCTCAAAAAGCTGAACTCCAGAAATTCAAATAACCCCATTAAAAATGGGGTACAGAGTTAAACAAAGAATTCTCAACTGAAGAATCCCAAAGGGCTGAGAAGCACTTGAAAAAATGTTCAACATCCTTAATCATCAGGGAAATGCAAATCAAAACAACCCTCAGATTCTACCTCACACCAGTCAGAATGGCTAGGATCAAAAACTCAGATGACAGCAGATGCTGGCAAGGATGTGGAGAAAGAGGAACACTTCTTCATTGCTGGTGGGATTGCAAGCTGGTACAACCACTCTGGAAATCAGTCTGGTGGTTCCTCAGAAAACTGGACATAGTACTACCAATTGATCCAGCAATACCTCTCCTGGGCATATACTCAGAAGATGTATCAACTGGTAACAAGGACACATGCTCCACTATGTTCATAGCAGCCTTATTTATAATAGAAGTGGATGTTCACAGTCATCTATAGGGCAGAACACAGGGTCCCCAATTTTGGAGCTAGAGAGAGTATCCAAGAGCTGTAGGGGTCTGCAACCCTATAGATGGAACAACAATATGAACTAATCAGACCCCCAGAGCTCATGTCTCTAGCTGCATATGTATTAGAAGATGGCCTAGTTGGACATTATTGGGAAGAAAGGCCCCTTGGTATATGCCCCTGTACAGGGGAATGCCAGGGCCAAGAAGTGGGAGTGGGTGGGTAGGGGAGCAGGGCGGGGGGGGGGGGAGGATATAGGGGACTTATGGGATAGCACTTGAAATGTAAATGAAGAAAATATCTAATAAAAAAAAATTTTAAAAAAAGAGTTGCCTTGGCCGTGGTCTCTCTTCACAGCTGGAGCACAGCTGAACACAGATGGAGCAAAAGAAGTCAATAGTGCCTATCAGATTGTGGGATTCCCAACTTCATGTGTTTAGAGGCCATTTCAAAATTTTATTTGGCCGAAGAATATTTGTTGAGATCTACTTGAAGGCTGTAACTATTTTAAAATAGACACACATGTATTATGCATAGAAGGGGAAAAAAAGACAAAAAGGTTTAAGGAGAAATTATTTTCTCCAAATTTTGTAAATTATAAAGCTTGAGTAAATTTTCTTGCTTTCTTCAGCCTCCTCTCTCCACTCTGTTACCTTCGAGGTCGGGCACTTTCAATTTAAATTTGTTTATTTTAATTTAATATTTTTATTCCATTGTTCTTCTCTGGGTCACATTCTTTTTTTTTTTTTTTTCCTTTCCTTGTTCCGGTCAACTCTGCTCGCTCCGGTTGACCCCGCTTGCTCCTGACAGCCCCACTCGCTCCTTCTCTCCGGTCCAAGGATTCGTTTATTATTATTCTTCATAATTACGCTGTAGCTGACTTCAGACGCACCAGAGGAGAGCATCAGATCTCATTACGAGTGGGTTTTTTTGTTTTTTTTGTTTGTTTGTTTGTTTGTTTATGAGACAGGGTTTCTCTGTATAGCCCTGGCTGTCCTGGAACTCACTTGGGATTTGAACTCATCACCTTCGGAAGAGCAGTCGGGTGCTCTTACCCGCTGAGCCATCTCACCATCCCTCTGGGTCACATTCTTATGCCATGTGAGTTCTCACAGCACTGCAGGCTGCATTATTATCTCCAGCCCCACCACACAGCATTTCAGAAAGCTCCAGGAAGCCCAAGACGATAGCGATAAAGATCAGATCAATTGAATTCACAGGGCCACTCTGCTTCTCCAGCACCTATGGTGTTAAACCACAATGACTACCAGAATGATCCTGTAATCCTTTTCCAAAAATACTATCCGATAGCCCAGAAAGTCTAGTCAGAGGTGCCGTCATATGCACATGGCTGTGGGGCCATCTTTTGGGACATGGGAGCCAACCAGTGGTCATAGGCTCATAAAAGAATGATTCTTCCTCCCACAGGAACTAACTATTCACTTCCAAAATCTCCTCAGTGTGGGTGGGGCTTGCAGAGAATCTACTTGTATGGCATGATTTTAGCTGGCCTGATTGTTTGTTGTCAATATTGTTAGGATAACCACAGCTGCTGTTTGTAAGGACAATAACCATTTCATGTACCAAAGATTGTGTATATGTATAAAACTATGTATGTATTATGTATTATGTATGTATGTGTGTATGTGTCTATGTGTGTGTGATGGTTTATATATGCTTGGCCCAGGGAGTGGCACTATTTGGAGGTTTGACCTTGTTGGAGTAGGTGTGGCCTTGTTTAGTGGGCGTGGCACTGTGGAAGTGGGCTTTAATACCTTCATCCTAACTGCCTGGAAGCCAGTATTCTGGTAGCAGTCTTCAGAGGAATATGCAGAATTCTCAGCTTTTCCTGCATCCTGCCTGCCTGGATGCCTCCATGTTCCTGCCTTGATGATAATGAACCTCTAAACCTGTAAGTAAGCCCCAATGAGATGTTGTCCTTATAAGATTTGCCATGGTCTCCAGGCAGTGGTGGCGCACACCTTTAATTCCAGCACTTGGGAGGCAGAGGCAGGTGGATTTCTGAGTTCGAGGCCACCCTGGTCTACAAAGTGAGTTCCAGGACTGCCAGGACTATACAGAGAAACCCTATCAAGAAAAAACAAAACAAAACAAAACAATAATAATAATAATAATAATAATAATAATAATAATAATAATAATAAAAAGAATTGCCATGGTCATGATGTCTGTTCACAGCAACAATACCCTAAGATTGTATGTATATCTTTATATGTTCACATATATATGTACTGTAAATATGTTTTATTATATACCATATGTGTAGTACATATATACATATTTATATATGTATATAATGTACAATGTTATAATATATTGGAAACATTAATATATATTAAGGTACTGGATATATATATATATATATATATATATATGCCAAAAGCTGAGGAGAGCAAGTCTAACCCTCCAGTACACCCTCCATACTCCGCTGGATTTAATCAAAACAGAGAATGTATAGGGCTATGATCCTACTGAGGAATAAAATATAGAAATCTGTAGGTGAAATTACAAGTTTGATGAACACCTAGATATGAAAGAAGTAAGGAAATAGGAAATCCCTCCGGCCAACAAGACACCAGGTGTTAAACCCTTACTTTATACCTATGGAGAGATTCTACATAGGATCCCAGGTTTATAAGTGAGGACCATGACCTCCAGGTTCCTCTCTGTCATGCTGCAGCTGACCTACAGCTTCTGTGTGCCTGCCCAAGAGTTTGGCATTTCTACCTCCACTAAGAAGCTCCATAGGCTCCTTCTTGGGCAACGATTGTAGTGTGTCCTGTGGCGTATCCTCTGGCGCCTACAAGGGCAGTTGAACACCTACATTCTGCCACTGCCTCATGAGACCTATATCTCCAACACCAGCAATAGTCAACCTCCTATGACCTCTACCCCACCCCAGGTCCTCAGTAAAGACACTTAGCATTACTGTTCTTTTCTGTCAAAAAGTACAACAGAATAGGGTGACTTTCTAACTTGCCGCTCCTTTCTCCATCAAGGTATGAGAATAAAAGGTGAAGTTGAATGAATGGTCAGGAGAAAGATGTAGCCAACTTCACTGAAGATGAAAAAGACCCAGAAGAGGTTAGACATCAAAGCAAAGCATCCACACAAACTAAACCCTGCATCTGTACCATTTAAAAGTCATTTGATGATGTTTATAGAGCAACCCCAATCCCAGCCTGCACCTTCCCCTCCCTTTCTCCTGCTTACTGGTCCTTTCCCCATGGTTCCTGTGTCATTTATATTCTCAGTTAACCTCTTTCTAAATTTGACCTTTTCAGTATCCAAATTTACCAAAAATACTGCATCCTCTTAACACTCTTGATTCTAAAAACATTTTTTCTCATTATTGCATCCTGAGGAATTTTCATTATACTTTTGAAATAAATATAAAAATATCCATTTTGGCTTCCCTCTGGGAGAAGCAGGTGGAAGCCCATGTTTTATTACAGACATTAGGAAACTGAGGGTGGAAGTAAAGGAGATTAAACAAAACACCTTCTCCCAGAAAGAACTGTAAATAGATCAGAAGTTAGCCTCTTTGCACATTTAATATTTTATATTTATATTATGTAAATCTAGATGCCAAACCAAAGTAGATACATTTTATTGTCTTAAAGCATAAGATCTGTGACATTAGTTTCAACTTTAGAAAGATCACCATTAATATTATTACTCAAAATGTGTATTTGTACAGAAGGGACTGTTTCTTTATTTGATTTTTAGAACTTCACAAGGGAGTACTATATTACATCATTTCCACCCCACCCAGTCCCTGTTTCAACTCTTCCCATGTCCTCCTTATTTCCTCTTGAACTCATGGCCTCTTCTTTAATTATACATATAAATTGTGTGTGTGTGTGTGTGTGTGTGTGTGTGTGTGTGTGTGTGTGTGTGTTTAAACATTTGTATACAACATGCTGAGTCCATTTAGTGTTGCCTGCATGTATATGTGCTTGGGGCTGACTACTTAGTTCCATAAGAAGACTGATTCTCCTGCTTTTAGTCTCCATTCATGGCATGTAGCTCTGCATCTAGGGGAAGGGCTTAGTGAGATTGTCTCCATCACAATGGGATATGATCTGTTTCCTTCACACAAGTTCTGGTTTAGGTGACCATTTGGTCTGTGGAGCTATGGGCTTTGGAAAAGCAAGTTGCTATAAGTCCACTGTTAACATGACAGGGTACCACAGACAGACTGAGAAATTTATTATGAGCAGAAATTTACTTATCGTATAGTTAGTTCTACAGACTGGAAGTCCAAGCTCCATGAGTTTGTGTGGAGATAACCTTTCATTTTATGTCATGATGGAAATCTTCAAATTGTTGTGAGAAAATGACAGAGAGTGGAACTCTTTTTTTTTAAGATTTATTATTTGTTTGTTTGTTTGTTTAATGTATCTGCATGTACACCTGCATCTCAGAGGAAGGCATCAGATCTCATTAAAGATGGTTGTGAGCCACTACATGGTTGCTGGGAATTGAACTCAGGACCTCTGGAAGAGCAAACTGGGCTCTTAACCGCTGAACCTGAACTCATTGTTCATATGGACAAGACAATCCTTTCCTACAAGGACAGCATCAGCCCACCCATCAGTTCTTACCTGTCTCACCTCCTAACACTATGGCGTGTGGACTTAAGAGTCTAACCCATAAGTCACGTGACATGGGTAAACTATAAAGTTTCGCTCTGGAAGAAGCTAAAAAAGACTTTCAGTTGCAGCAAATTGTTAATCTTAAATCTTTTCTCCTCAAAAGCAAGTGCCTTTCAGGGGCTCAAAAGAGAGCAAACTGGGTAAAAGAGATGGCTCAAAGGTTAAGAACACTTGCTGCTCTTGCAAAAAGTACCCAAGTTAAATTTCCAGCACCCACACAGTGGCTCACAATCATCCTTACCTCCAGTTTCAGGGACTCTGACTCTCTTCTGAGCTCCCTAGGCATTACACACTCACATGACGCACGTACATGAAAACATTCATACACACACAATAAATCAATCTCTACATTTTTAAAGAAAGAAATCACTTCTGAGCTGCCTCCATTGTTGGAAGGTTGCAGCTGTAAGACTTTTGTCAACCTGCTTCTTCAAAGCCAATCGAGGTAAGAAAGTCCAACAAGACAGGGGAGACCCTGTTGTGTAATTATGTTCAAAGCACTGCTTCCCTCCACTTCCCACACGCACCTTAAATAAGTTCTCCACCATTGTCCCACACAATTTCTCCATGGCATTGATCCCCAATATCAAAAATTTACAGGTCGACTTTGCAGATCTCACCACAAAGTTTCAGGAAAGTTTTCAGACCTTCCTGTTTGGGTAATTAAAACTACACAATGACTTGGCAGTTGGCAATTTATAAAATAGCATCATTAGGAAAGCCATAGCCTCAGGGAGATTATAACATCAAGGGATGTGCATCCTCATAACTAAGGAAATGTGGAAAATACATTTTCTTACTTGGTATAATCATCACGTTTAGGAAGCACATGACGACTGTTCCAAAAGTGATTTTTTTTTTTATTGCTACCTAGTAAATGCTTAAAATAAAGGGATAAAATGGAAATATTAAATGTTATATTGTAACTTTAATCCTCTGCCTGAAGGATTTCAAAAATGTTCAGTTCATAAAAAGTTTCATGTTTCGATCAAGACATATTTTAAATGTCAAGTCCTAATGGTATAATCACGTGACTACAACTCTTGCAAAAAAAATAAAACTTGCTCGCCTGTGCTGTCAGTAACCACCTGGTCCCAGAAGTGAAAACACAGGGAGAAAGATAGGTAAGCCATAGTCTAGGAAACCTGCCCTTGATTCCAAAGGAGTAGGCTAGACTGGAGCTATGAACGATATGTTCGTTCTTGAAGATCTTTTTCACATATAAGAAGCAGAACATCTGCAAGCACTTTCCAATAATGAAAATACTTTAATTGTGGTTAGATATTTTACCCAAGAATTATCATTTTAAACTTTTATTTACCACATTTAATGCCAATTTTCTGATCAAGTTATTTCTCTAAATTCACTCTAAAGTCACTTGAGAACACTTGTAAGTGCTAGTGGCAAATATGATTCATTTTGTAACTCATTTTGCATGCCTCTTTGACATCAAAAGCAAAAATACCTCACATATGTCCTGGTTGACAAACCACTACCAGCACCCTGTGTTTATAAATAGAGTTTTATAGGAATGTGGCCTCACCCATTTGTTTACATATTTGGGGGAGCCACTTTGCCACTGAAAGAGTAGTGTTGAGTTTCAGTTGAGATTGTAAACCCAACTAGCTATCAAAATATTTATTATCTAATTATTTAATGAGGAAAAAAAAAACAAAGAGCCAACCTCTGTTCTGGAACAAGTTGGTGGTTTTATTCATCTCATCCTTTTCTTGTACATTATAGTTAACCATCAAGACAATATATTTCCATTCTAGTAAAAAGTTAGGTAGCCACTTAACGGTAATACATTATATATACTATCTCATGAGGTAATATACAGAAGAAAAAAAAAAACAAACTTCAAATGTTCCTCACAGTAAAAGGAGAGCTTAATGTCAAAATTAGAGTTTTGTCATATATCAGCTCAAGAACTATAAGTACCACTTCCTTGTAATTACATTTACAACTAAATCTTCCTCCCAATACTACCACTAAAATCCACTTGGTATATTCAGCTCTATCTCAGTTGGTGGCGTTTTCCAGCATCATGCCCTCCTTTCTAGTGGGTATCTGAGAAAGAGACATTTCTAATGTGTCTTGTTTGTGTCTATTCTATCCAACTGGTTTCACTCTATGGACCATGACCTTGGCCTCGGATCCAGGGATGGGATTACAAAACAGGCTGGGCTCATTACAGGGACTGCAAGGCCCACAGTAAGGATTCCCAGTGCGGTGAATGCCCACAGCCAAACACAGTGCTGTCCTGAACAGTGGAGTTAGAACAGCAAGGAGTCCTTTTCTTTTTGTATCAGAGCTATAATTGAGACCAAAAATGTCATAAGCATATATCTACCCAGGGATAGAGGGTTACGTGGAGGATGAAGAAGAAAAAAAGAAGAAGAAAAGGAAGAGAAAGAAGAGGAGCAAGAAGTAACAAGGACGAGTGTCTTAGTCAGGGTTTCGATTCCTGCACAAATATCATGACCAAGAATCAAGTTGGGGAGGAAAGGGTTTATTCAGCTTACTCTTCCACATTGCTGTTCATCACTGAAAGAAGTCAGGACTGGAACTCAAGCAGGTCAGGAAGCAGGAGCTGATACAGAGGCCATGGAGGGATGTTCTTTACTGACTTGCTTTCCCTGGCTTGCTCAGCCTGCTCTCTTACAGAACCCAAGACTACCAGCCCAGAGATGGTACCACCCACAAAGGGCCCTCCCCCTTGATCACTAATTGAGAAAATGCTCCACAGCTAGATCTCTTGGAGGCACTTCCCCAACTGAAGCTCCTTTCTCTGTGATAACTCCAGGTGTGTCAAGTTGACACAAAACTAGCCAGTACAGACGAGTGTCTCTAATGATAGGTTATTTCTCCACCGGTTAAATAAGCCAATGCAAACCAGCTTCGATTATATTAAAGGCAGGTTTATTGCGAAGCTGCTCTCTGGTGAGTTCACTGATCCCAAGGGTTGAGGCCAGGGGAATCACCATGGGGAGATGGGACGGGCGGGCGGGAGGGAAAAGAGAGAAAGGGCCCTCATGCAGAGAGAGAAGGGGGTTGGAGGGGGGGACCAAAATGTCTAGATTATATGGGGAAGAGCCTCTGGGGGAAGGGCAGCCCAGTTCAGGGTTGGGGGCAGGGTATGCCAGGTAGGACTAAGGGATGCTGGGAGAACCTAGAGGCCAGTTCTACTTTGATATGTATAATATGCACCTCAGTCCCTTTCCTTGGGGTCTGAAGCCAAACAAATAACTCTAGACATCCATGAAGACGCCTTTCCTCTCATCCTTCCTAAGGATAGAGGAGATGACATCACTTGGAACCAAGATTTCTCATTAATCGGGACAAACCCACTTCAGTGAAGGGAGCCAACAGCAACCACTTGGCAGAAGTGATCCTAGCACAGGTCAGAGGTAGTAATGGGGATGGGCAGGAGGCTGAAATAGCAGTTTCCTTAGCACAGCTTTCTCTTTCTTCTTTTCCAGCAGTGGAAGTAACAAACAATTTGGGGGGTGGGTTGTCCGGAAGAGGTATCAGCACAACAATTCTTAGCTCCATTTAATAAACTGTGATGGCATCCTCCCGCTCTTCACAGCAGATCAATCACACAGCCTTCCTGTGCGCTCTTCTTTCTGTCTCAGCTTCACTTCTTCTGGAATTTTTATGTCTGAAAGTTTAAAAAGTAATTTATAAGACCTGCTCTAAGCATTAGTTTGAGTATCAAGTTCATCTCCATGCAGTCAGATATGGAAGGGTTTAACCTTCCTTTCCTTTTGTGTAAGGAAAAACTGTAAAATGATGCAGAGAGTAATACACATAAGAACCCAGCTCTTTCTTCTTTTTTTAAACTTAGCTGATCCTGTCCTGCTGTGCGCATCTAAGGTTGTGCCTCTGAGAATAGAACTTATTAGCAATCCTGAAGTAAAAAGGACAGGATATTTTTCAACAAGGGCCTGAGCTTTGCCAAACATCCCAGGGTTTGTCTCTAAGGACTTAAAAAGAAAGGAAAGAATGAGGAACGGAAACCATAAAGCATGCAGCCCGGCTATCATCTAATTACCGAATGAATGGTACGGTTGTTTTGTCTGATTGCACTGAGCTAGTTATCCACTGCTAGCTTCATTGACAAAATGGGAATCTACACAAATTATAGGGAAATTCAAGCACTAAAGGAATGTTTTGGTTCAGAGGTTTGCAATGACTGTTGGCTTTGGTTTTTGGCAAAGGCTGCCTTGGCTGTATGAACTCAGCTGTGCTGGGTCAGCTTGAAGCTTTCCCCAAAGCCTAGGAGAGGACAGACTTCCTCGTCATCTGTATCCCATCAATAAATTAAAATGATGTTCTCTAGCTCGTGTTTGTTTCTTGGCAAGCTAATCTACAATCAGAGAAAGGAAGGCCTTCCATTTGCGTTCTGCAGCGAGGGGAAGGAAGCCTTTGTATGTGGATTCGCTGGAGACCAAAATATTAAAAAGTGGAAGAGGAAAACCATATGTGGCCGCTCTCCTAGACAAGTAGCTCAGCGTCCTGCTCAGGGAAGGGCTCTAGCTCATTATCAGGAGACTTGAACCCTGTACTGTGAGGAAAGGGGAAAAGCAACACAAAGACACTTTGTTACAGACTTTGACGTTTTCAAATTTATTCTTTCAGATTTCATGCATGTTTATAATGTGTTTTTATCCTATCTAACCCCTATTTTCTCCCTCTTCCCCCTCTTTTCTATATAGGTCACACTGAGTCCAATCAGCACTGCCCAAATGCACATGGATGTGGGATTGGGCACAGCACAAGGTACTGACTTCCCTCCCCCGGCAGCCATGACTGCCAATCTCTTATCCAGGCCTGGGTCCTGACCAGCCCTGACATTTTAAATGGTGTTTGGTTTTCTTTAACATTTTTTTCCCTTTAAGTCAAAATAAGCCACAAATTAGAAATTTCAACGAAAGCTGACATTTTCAATGATTTTTAGCACAATGTCTTAGATTTTTCACTTTAAGAAGGAACTGAGAATCTCAAAATGATAGATACAAAAGATAAGTGCCAGAAACGCATTGCTCCCTTTCTAAGTATCCTTAAATGGGATGAGACTTCAGGGTTGCAACAACTGGATGCAGGTAAAAGGAAAGTAGAGACATCACCAAAACAACTGTCTGTATTCTACTTCATTGTCAAATGAATAATGTAGTATTGGCTTATATCTTTCAGCTGACAAGGGATTTCTGTGACCTTGTGTCCTTTGTAAACAAGCACATTAATCAGCAGGACTGGCATTCTTTTAACTCTCTGTCATACAGTGTATCACCACATCTGTGTTAGGTTTCCTTATATCTTTTTGAAGCAGCCAAGAATAAATTCTAATTTAACACATATATCATTTATATAATATGGCTGCAAGCATGAACTATAAGTACTTTATGGCCCCATATGCCAACAGGTCAGCTCCTCACTGATAGTATTCCTCCTTTGTAATGGAGTCACATAAATTCAACGGGAGAATTAATGCAGGAAGGGGGTAAGAACTGTGAGAGTTCTCCGAATCCAACTGGATGTGTCAACTGTAATGAAATAAATACATAAATAAATGAAGTGTGTGTGTGTGTGTGTGTGTGTGTGTGAACTATTTCTGAGCGATTGTGTTACAATGTAGAGGTTTGCAGGAGAATGGTTTCCATAGGCTTATGTTGGAATACCTGGTGACCAGTTGAGGGAACTGTTTGGGAAGGATAAAAAGATGTGGCCTTGATGGAGGAGGGGTGTCACTGGGGGTAGACCTAGAGGTTTCAAAACTCTAGAGCTGTTCCCAGTGTATCTCTTTGCCTCCTACTCACAGAACCAGGTTGCGAGCTCTTAGCTGGTCCTGCCTCTGCTTCAGCTGGGCCGTTGTGGATTCTAACCCTCTGAAACTGTGGAGCCAGTTAAATGCCTCCTTTTATATGGTGCCTCCGTCACGTTTTGTCACAGTGATAGAAAATCAACTAAGACAGACAGTAACTACCACAAAACTATATTCAAAATGATAATCCTGTAGGAAGACTGTTGCCACATCCTGTACAGGTTGGTCCTAGAACCCTGATTGGGGCAACAAAGGAATGAAAATAGGACAGATGTACATATAGAAAACCTGGGATTGGATGGGCTGTGCTTGCTCTGATGGAGGATGTCTACTATGAAACAAGCAACAGCTGTAAGCAGCATCTTGGACCCTCAATGCATTCATCATTTAACACAGCAAAAGTTATCTAGTGTCCGTAGGAGATCTCTGTTAGAGAGCAGCCTCAGACAGACATCAGAGAGCTGTGTGATGCTTTCTGTCCACTCTGCCAACATTAGCACACAGAACGGAGGAAGTGTTTGCCATGACTCAAGTTTCTGGGGCATCAGTGTCCTTGTCAATGATACACAGTCACTGGGGGTTTCATTCACTCTCAGAAGACCACAACAACCTTATATGAGAACATGTCTGCAGTGAGGTCTGTCTACCATCATATGTCTGATAAAAACACACATCTGCAAGGAAGTCTGCCCGTCATTTGCCTGTTCAGCCTCACATTGGTGACATCCTTTTAATAATTCTTGTGGCAAAGAATAATTGTTACAAAATTTCATGCTTAAATAGTATAGGAAAAGAGCAAGAGAGAGAGAGACCCCAGAATTACCAGAAATTAAGGGGTGTCCCTTTGTGGTTGTCAGATGTAGTGGGTAAATCAATGTCCCCTCTTGTGGTTCTCAGACTCTAAGGCAGACTCATGTGGAAGCTGACAGACAATGTTAGTAGAATTTAAAGAGAAACACACACACACACACATACACACACACACACACACACACACAAACCCTGGCACCCCCAAGGCAAGCAAGCTGTAAATCTCAGCTGCTGCCTGGAAGAGGAGAGAAGGAGACTGGAAGCCAAGAGGCAAAACCCTGCCTAAGTCAAAGGGGGACTTTAGAGAAAGATAAGGATGCCTATCATAGCAGAGAAAGCATGCGAAGGACAGAATGAGAAGAAAGCAAAGGGACGTTCTGCTTTCTGAGTAACTCGGGAGCATGCGCAGACTTACTGAACTACTTGGCTGCGGCTGTGTAACCTATTGTGTGCTAGGGGCAGGAATTCTGGGAAGAAAAAGTACATTATCTCATTTGAGATGGAACTCTTCTGCCTATCTCTTTAGCGTGGCTTCCTAGGAGTGGTCCCTTCCTTAGCCAGGGCCTCTTACCTATGCAACTAGAATGTTAGGTCTCCACTTAGGCCAGAGATGGTATTTGCTAGACCAGGAGGAATCTTTCACTTAATGGATCTTTAATGCAGTTGTGTTACCAAGATAGGTAGGATAAAGGTTAGTAGCGTGGTAAAAGGTATGCCTAGAGTGTGCTTGCCAGGATCTGAGTTGATTCGCCAGAGTAAAAAATAAACAGGGAAAAAGGAAGATGGAGAGAAGAGAGGCAGGAGAGAGGGAAAAGGGAAGAAAAGGTGGGGAGACACACAGAGTGAGAAAGGAGGGGGAAGGGAGAAGGATATGGAGAGGGAGGGAAGCAGATAGTCAAACAGACAGGAGACAGGGAGGGAAAGAAGAGAGAGGAGATAGAATGGCCATTAAAAGCATGCAGGTTAATCAAAGGTAAAATTTGTTGTGTAGATTTAAGTGAAAGCTTTCTCTATTGATTATGAGTCTCTGGGGCTTAGGGTGAGCAGCTCAGTGGTAGAAAGACTCACAAACGGAAGTTGCTTTTGTTGATATAGATTATTCTAATAGCAGAGTCGTTTCCTAGAATGTTTTGAGATGGCATGCTTTGGAATCCCACAAAGAAATGTGCTACAGTGTGGCTCCAAAGTCCTCTGATGCTAAAGTTCCTTTCCTCCATTGTACCAAGCACAACAGCGCTCACTGTGATGGGATGGGATTATAGAAGGGTTGTGTTTGTTTGTTTGTTTGTTTGTTTTTGAGCATAACTAAGGAGAGCTTTGCATCTGACGAAGAGGGGGTGTTCATTAGAGGACTGTCATTGTTTGTATGTCCCCACAAGCTTAGATGTTGAAAGCTTGATGCCAAGCTCATACCAGTTTGGGGGGGGGGGGCAGAAGCTTTAGGAGGCAGTGCCTCATTGGAGGAAGTGGGGTATTTCCTGGCTCTTTTCTAACTCTCGTGGGGTAAACTCTGAGCTGACATTCTCCTTCCTCGTCACCACGCTATTCTGCTTTGTCTCAAGACCAAAGCAAAAGATACAGTTGACTCTGCTCTGAAACCATGAAGATATCCAAACTGTGATTCAAATATCAGCACAATCATTTTTTTAAAAGAGGTCCGTATTGAAAGCGTTTTAGTTCTATACTTGTAGAACTAAAATAAATGAAGACAGAAATAGACTAAGCATGCTTAAAAACATCATTTCCAGCCTTAAGTTCTTACGTCCTAAGAACTCACTCTTGAGCATAGTAAAATAAACAGATCAAAGAAAAGAATGTTCTTGAGAAAAGAACATAAACAGCGATGACAAAGATGTTCCGGGAGAAGCTAACCGGAAATTCTCAAACAGAAAGCCCCGCTCAAAGACAGACCTGCTCGATCATTCATTCCCAACTGCAAGAAAAATGAGAAAGAAAGTAGGTCAGGGATCAAGAGTCAGAAAGTGCCTGTTTACCATCAATAACGATGGTAGTTAGTTGGACAGCTACACAGACCTGCCCTCTGACTCACAGGATTGGATGCATCCACTTTTCCCATCATGCAATGGTGAATCAAGGTGGAGCACTCTCTAAGGAGGCAGTAGTGAAATGATTAACCAGAGAAGGAAGATGTAGCTTGTGTGCATGTCTATTCCCTATTGCTGGCTGACTTCAGCATTTCCATTCATTTGATGATAAATCACTCTATCCTCATTGAATTGGGTGGGTGACAGATGGAGCTCTGACCACTAAGTAAGCGTACAGAGCAAAAGACGTAGTCACCAAAAGGACTCTCACACTGTCGTGTACAGCTCCTCTACTGAATTTCCTAGTCTGCTCTTCTCCAAATTGGAAAGATTCTTGAAATTACTCTATTCCCAAACCATCACTATTGCTCCACTGTGAAAAGTTCATATTGCTTTTACAGAGGACCCAAGTTCAGCTCCCACATCTAGAAACTCATGACCACCTTTAACTCCAACTCCAGGGGCTCACAAATCTTCTGGTCTTCAAGGGCACCTGCACTCAGGTGTGTACACACCCTCACAGGGGCATATATGCATACACATAGTAGAAAAAAAAGAAATGTCTTAAAAATAAAAAAAACAACACCATCGTTATATATTAGATGGATGAGGAAGAGAATACTTACCATTCTGGCCCCTAAAAATCTGTGTGGACCAAGAAGCAGGATATGGAGACTCGCTGGAGATGCCAGCACATTAGCCGGTCTCCGGACTTCACATTTGCTCTCATGGTTCTATGAGGCTTTGGGGCTTTCTGCCCTGGGATGGAGTAAGTATATTTTATATATGATAAAACACTATGTTGCATGGAATAACTGTGAAAGTTATTAGGTTATGTTCTCTGTCCCTCTCCTTCCAGGAAAGCAGCAGGATTGGATTTCGCTCCTCCATGTCGCTTTCTTAAGCCAGTAAAATGATAATGGAGGTGCCACATGTTTCTTCCATGTGGTGGCTTCCAGCGTCAGGATGCAGTTCTTCTTCATGTCCCTTCTTTTCTCCTAGTGTTCTTTTGCTTTGGTGATGACAGAAGCAGCATCTGTCAAGCTATGTCCCTGAAAGACTGCTGTGGGCAGGGGTCCTGCAAACCCTAGGGACATGTCGTCAGCAAAGGACAGGAAGCCATCCAGTGTTAAATACCTCTGAGATCTTATGGTGTTATTTCTGCAGAAACCTGATGAGGTATGTGCAGCTTCCTGTAAAGATAGAAATTAGCAGGGCGACAGTGCCAAGTTATTGTTTCTAGTTGATGTGCCAATTTTTTTTCTTTTCAAATATAAAGAGGTTTCATTTTCAATCACCTCAGTACTAAACTTTATTTAGCTTCTCTGTCTTGTGAAATATTATTTACTAACTTCTCCTTCCCCTCCCTCTTCCTTCCTCCATCCCTCATGTTGTTTAAGACACAGGCTGACTTTGAACCTGCAGCAATCTTCCTGCCTCAACGTCTTCCCACCTCCTTCTCTATCGTCACTTTCAGCATTATATCCCACTGAGTGTCTCTTGTTACAGAATTTCCAAGTCAATTTCCAGCTTCCTTCCACATTTAACTAAAGAAACCATCCTTGAGTGATTTCTAATCTGTAGTAGCTGCTGCTATTTCTTATGCCTGAGCCCTCAAAGGCCTATCAAAAAAAAACATAGCCACACAATGTGGAAAACCACTTACTTCTCAAGTGGGTTTTGCTCAAGGGTGTTTGATTCCTTCTCCTCCCAGAAGAACTGAGTTGAATGTGTGCCAATCCAGCACTGACTACTTGTACAGATGGAGGAGGGTGGTGAGAAGAAATCTATACCTCCAAAGAACACATTTTTTTTTCTTCTCTATTTTTGAAACTCTAGTCCTTGTAACAGGTGATTATTTCTGTTTAACAACTTAAAACAGAGAGGCTTGGTACTGAACTGTTTATTATTTCTCATGGATATCTGCATAGGAGCTGGACCATCTTCCTCGTCTGAACTTGATTCAGCAGCTGTGTGCTTAGATTGCTCTATGTGGTCAGTCAGCTGAAGCCCTATATGGAAAGTGACTCGGGCCAGCTTCACTCGGGTACTGTCCGAGTACTTCACACCGCTTCATCCGTCAGTACAGGACACAAGCGAGAGCTTCATGGCAAGAGGCAGAATCTCTCAAGCATGCTCTCAGACCTCGAAGTGATTCAAGTCCACTATTGTTTCAGCATCCAAAGAACCTCGTCATGATGACATTACCAAAGAGCGTGGATGTGGGTGGCAGGAGGCACTAGCCATAGAAACAGTATGGTCCTCTAGCAAAGTGCACAGGGCAAGCTAGGAAGAAAAATAAAAACAAGAACAAATCAGCAACAACCAAAACATGTCAACTCTGTAGCCTGTAGTCTAAGACGCTCTTGTGTTTCTGGCCCATCTTTATGGCGGTCCACATGGAAGATCGTTTTTACGTTATCTACTGGAATTGACGAAATTTTGTCAAAGTCTTCTTTGCCTCGGTATATTCCTGCTGACTCCGATAAGATTTTCGCAATAATCTCGAAGCACTTGTATGTAAATACAGCCATGTCTTTACGCTCCTCATTAAAAATGCAAACAACCAAACAACCCATGGGATTTTTTTTTAAATCCTGAAATTGTTCCTTGAATCTATAAAAGCTCTGACTCACTTTTGCCTCAACATGCCTACCTACCGGCTGCAGTCACAAACCCAAGTCAAAGAGCACATCGTCGAAGCCAGAAGCAATGGAAAGTTAGAGCAATCGTCATGCTTAGCAAGTGTCAAAACACCTTCCCACGTGTTAAAATCATATGTCCACAACTACGCAGAACATTTCTGCACCTAAAATCAAGAGGAAGCGCCTGGATGTCTGCTCAAACCACCTGAGCTTACAGTTTATCCCCTCCCCGTACCCGGGGACACCTCTTGCTGTAAAGAAGCTCCGCCTTTGGTTCTTTCTCTGAAGATCCCTGTAATAAAACACTCCTTTCTAAAATGATCCAAGAATCTCAGGCAGATAGATCTCTGTGAGTCTGAAATCCATCTTGCTCTACAAACTGAGTTCAAGGCCTTCAAAGGCTACATAGTTTGACAGTGTCTCAGAAGAAACAAACAAACAAACAACAAAACAGAAACAAAAACAAAAACAAAGCAAACAAGCAAGAGTGCCAGGTTCTCTCCTGGGGACTATGACCTAGCCAGCTGTGTGCCTTTGGCTTAGTTAGGGATTCATTGCTATTTGGTTTTGGTTTTGGTTTGTTTGTTTGTTTTCGAGACTAGGTTTCTCTGTGTAGGTTTGGCTGTCCTGGAATTCACTCTGTAGACCAGGCTTGGCCTAGAACTCAGAAATCTGCCTGCCTCTGCCTCCCAAATGCTGGGATTAAAGGCATGTGCCACCACCACTCGGCAGGGATTCATTGCTAAGATTCATTCATGAACACAACAACTCTTATTAAAAAAAAAAACCCAAACATTTAATTGGGGCTGGCTTAAAGTTCAGAGGTTTAGAGTATTATCATCATGGTGGGAAGCATGGCAGCATTCAGGCAGACAGGGTTTGGGAGAAGAAGCTGAGGGTTCTCCATCTTGGTCCACAGGCAGCAAGGAAAGACTGTATGCCACCCTGGTCATAGCTTGAGCATAGAAAACATCAGTATATCACATCCTCACAACGACATACTTCCTCCAGCAAGACCACACCTACTCAAACAGAGACACCCCACTTAATAGTGCCACTTCCTGTGAGCCAATGGGTGCCAATTACATCCAAACTTCCATGCCCAATGAACAGTTTGCACAGGTTCTATCTTGTGAAGCGGACATCTTGTCCAATCAGAAAGTGCTCAGTTACTCCCATGTCTGTGCCACATTTGTTCCAGTAAAAGTATGTCATTATGCTGGGTCATTTGTTTCTCTAGGGAGCTAGGCTGACATGGTCCTTTCTAGAGGGTTAGGTTGGTTCTTTTCCTAAGTCACAAGTCTGAGGTCTCTACAGAAATCTAGTAAACGTAGTACTTTTATTCTGTTAAATGGACACACTTACAAATCCATCCCTTAAGTTCTTACTCATTCTCAAAGATCTGTGCATTTCTCAAGCCTTATGAGTAAACCCTTCTTTTTATAGCAGACCTCAATTAATACAAGTGCTCCATTAACTTGTCAACATGCAATAAATAAACTGTGGAGAGCGCAACTCGAAATGTGACATCTTCTCCCAAGGCTCAGGGACCATGGCAGAAGGCACAGGGATATTTAAGAGCTTTAGGCTGTGGCGGCCCAGAGTGAAACAGTGTCTCCTGGACATAACTGTCCTCCTCATGAACCGATAGTGCCTACACTTACCTGCGTAAGACCAATACAAGATCAAACCAGTCAACACTGTAAGAGTCTCCATCCTCTGCTGATGAGTTAATGGAGTATGGGAGGGCTAGAGTCAGTTTTCTATAATGGTTTGTCACTGACAGATGGACATTCTCCAGTGGACGGCCCCAAACCCATGAATACATGGGTAGCACAATTTTTTGGTTGTTTGTTTTGTTTTTTCGAGATAGGGTTTCTCTGTATAGCCCTAGGTGTCCTGGAACTCACTCTGTTGATCAGGCTGGCCTCGAACTCAGAAATCCGCCTGCCTCTGCCTCCCAAGTGCTGGGATTAAAGGCGTGCACCACCATGCCTGGCTCACTAAGTTTCTTTTAAGTTTTTATTTTGCTACTACACTGCTTGGTAATAAAGTAGAACTCCTGTAGACATCAAAATTCCTTATTTTTCTCATCTTATGTTTTGAAGAAGGAGGTGAGGTGGCTCACATGAGAATAGCCAGCAATTCTGGGTGTGGTAGTACATGCTTTTAATACTAGCACTTGAGAAGCAAAGGTAGTTGAATCTCTGTGAGTTCAAGGCCAGCCTGGTTCAACAGTTCCAGGAAAGCTAGGTTGGTTACATAGAGAAACCTTGTCTCAAAAAAAGCAAACAAATAAACAAACAAAACTCGATCTGCTCAAGTATTTGAATGCTTATTCCTTATGGAGCTGCACCTTTGTGATCAGGATGTAGCAACTGAGTTGCTGCCCCAGCTCCACACCTGCCTGCCTCCATGTTCCCTACTGCTGTGCTCCCTGCTAAAGGAATAATGAACTAAGGCCCTAAAACTGTAGGCAAGCCCCCAAGTAAATGTTTTCCTGTATGAGAGTTGTCTTGGTCATGGTGTCTCTTCACAGCAATAGAACACTGACTAAGATAAAAGATATATCTTTTTTTTTTTTTTTTTTTTGGTTGGTTGGTTGGTTGGTTGGTTGGTTTTGGTTTTGGTTTTCTGAGACAGGGTTTCCCTGTGTTGCCCTGGCTATCTTGGAACTCACTCTGTAGACCAGGCTGGCCTCAAACTCAGAAATTCACCTGCTTCTGCCTCCCAAGTGCTGGGATTAAAGGCATGCACCACCACTGCCTGGCAAAGATATATCTTTTAAAACCATTTTTAGAATGTCATTTACTTTTAAACAAAAAATAATTTTAGTAGGTGGGTGTGTCACCATGCCCCTGCAATCACAATACTAGGAAGGCAGAGGCAGGTGGATATCTATGAGTTCAAGGCCAGTCTGCTCTACCCAGAATGTTTCAGACCAGGTAGGGATTCATATTGAAACCCCCATCTCAACAAACAAACAGCAAAGATAAATAAATAGTAAAATAAGACACTTGAAAAGTACTTGATGTCAATAGTCATTATAGAAATGTAATTAAGACCAAAGTCACTACGAAACCCCTAAGTTTAGTCACATTTAATAATTTGCTTAAACCTTGTGTGAGGAGAAAGACGTGACCTGCTGAAACCCCGAGACACTAGTGAGAAAGAATATGCTGCCCAACTTGGAAAAGCAGTGTGACTCTTCAGTGATGACTGCACGTGACAGCTGGGCCACAGGAATGCTACCGAGACTGAACACCTGAGTTGTCTCCTTGGAACCCACACAGTAGGAGGAGAGAAGTGACCCTTCCCCCTTCCCCTCCCCCACAGTTGTCTTCTTACCTCCACAGGTTCACTGTGGCACACACATCAGCCCCACCCCATCCCTGAAAGTAAGTAATTCTCCATGTTCTGTTTTCCCTTCCACCTACCTCACCTGGGGCTTGTGTTCCCTTGTTTGTCACAGGTGAAATTAAATAAAGTAAGAAAGAATTTGACCAAGAGGTAATCTTAAACTGTAGAAACCACGCAAAGAAGTTTCCAAACTACAAAAGTGTTTGCAGAGAGCGGGTGTGTCTTTAAAACTGGCTAAAGCGAAGAACGGAAGGGAATTTGCCCAATCAGACAGCTGCAAAGTTTCACTTCTGATGCACTCAGGTCCAGGGCTCAGAAGGAAGTCATTTTCTCCTGCTTCACCTTCTTCTGAGGTAACAAATCATACCGTGTCTCTCTACAGGACACATCCCACAGTGCCAGGTTCATGTCCTCCTGCCAGATTTGCAAAAAGAGTTCTTCCTGATAGTCTAAAGAACCTCTGGTACTAGTGTCATCATTGTGACTTGATTTGTGTGAGCACTTGTGCAATAATTCCTTAGCCATGGGAATGAAATGTTCTGATTGGCTAGCATTCAGACAGACTCCAAAAGCGCATCAGCACCACTTGTCCATGGATGGGTAGGAAAGAAAGTCCCTTCACAGTTCCAGTGACCATAAAGGGAAGGGAAGGGACGCTGTGCAATCTTCAGAGCTGATAACTTTCCTCAACTAATGACAGACTTGAAAACATCTTCAGAAACTGATGTAGCGGTGTCATCTGGTGTTGTTTCTTTATTCATTTTAATCATTAGTGTTGAGAAAGCTCAATGCAATATAAAATGAAGAGGTACAGTTGGCCCTTGAGTTCAGTTTCCGTGTATTCAGCCAACTATGAATCAAATATATATGGGAGGAAAAAAAATGAACATATATAAACTTTCCTTATCATTATTCCCTAAATAATGCAGTATGAAAACTCTAAGCTGTGATTCTTATTCTGTATCAGATATTCCAAGTCAGACATTAGAATGGGTATATGCTATTGGCAGACACTACCATTCTTGCAGAAGGAACTAGAGTATCTGTCATTTTAGTGTCAGAGGAGAGCCATGGGATGAATTTCTTGTGAACACAGAAGGACCACTGTATTTGTTCTTCTTTGTAACTGTAATATCTGATCCATGCTTTTAGATAGATAGATAGATAGATAGATAGATAGAGGGAGAGAGGGAAAGAGGGAGGATGGACAGACAGATAATATTTCTCCAAGAGCATGGTAAATGCACCAAGGACACTGCACGAGGTGAATGATGAAGAGGACAGAGAGGTTAGCTATGATGGCCACACTAGAATACATTCTTTATACTCTCAACTAAGTCTCAACAATAGATCTTCTTTTAAGTCTCTTAGGGTCTAAGTGATTTTTAGCAAACAACACAAAAAGAAAGTGGGGCTGGGAGCTCCGTTAGTCTAGTACATTTATAACCTCAAAAGACTTCCAAGTGTAAGCATTCAGCTGCTTTCTATTGGTAAACAGTACATACCACATTTTAACATGTACCAAAGGCCAAGTAGGCAGGTAGCTGGTACTAACTTACTGTAAGAACTTAGTGAAAGAGTGCACGTTCCAGAATGGGAGAGCTGACAGAGCTGCCGTATGAGGGAAACTAGAGTGCCAGGTAAGCAACTGTCTTGGCACTGCATTCCAAACCATACGGGTGAGTGGGGCTCGGGGACCCGAGGCTGGCTCGCCATCTCTCTGTATCTTTCCATATATACAGTGACATTATGGTACATTGCATGACCAGCTTGTCCAAAGCCTTAGGTTCAGTCCATAGCAATGCATAGGAAGCACCAAAAGCTGTAGAAAATAAATTGCAAGATTCCCCAGTCATTGAGTCGAAGCAGCAGCGTCAATAATCTTAAACACTACAAGCACCACCTTACAGAAGTTACTTTTATTTAGTTCTTTAAAAAATCGGCCTTATTCCAAAGACTAGGTTTTCATTATTTTTAATATCACCTCTTAATTGGTCTCATCCTTTCCTACGAAGAAATTTCTAGATTCCTCTGCCTGGCTTTCAATAGAGGTTCCCAGAGACATGGCCAGAGAGACATGGTGACTAGTGTCTGGTTCCTTTCCCTGCTGTTGTGATGAAATATCCTGACAAAAGCCAGTTAAGGGGGAAAGGGTTTGTTGAGGTTCACAGTTTCATCATGATGGAGAAGTCAAGGTAACAAGACCTTGAAGCAACCGGTCCAGCGCATCCAGGACCAAAGAGCAGGGATGAAGGGATGCTTGTGCCCAACACACTTTTTCTTTTACCCAAGCTAACCCACGCTTAGGAGAGGGTACTGCCCATTTTCAGTGTGGGCCTTTCCAGTTCAATTACCTAGGCAACATAATCTGTCATAGACAAACCCAAAATCTAAATAGTCCCACACAGGAATACCTGGAGGCTTGTATCCTAGGTGATCCAGAACTTTCAGACAACTAAAACTAACCATCAATCTAGTTAATGTAGTCAATCTCTGCTAATTACTGGTTGTTTTCTGTCAGGTTCTCTCTCTACCACTGCTTGATAAGGAATATGAATATTTGCTTCCTCTCAAAACACTGTTTTCAGCTCTCTCTTCCCAAGAGTTCATCGTATAAAAACTGCAGGAGCTTCCTGGAAATGAATTTAACCTCTGCATGTACCTTTATCGTTCAAACAATTTCTCGCTTCCATTTTTTTACAATTTAAGTCTGTGAGTTAGCCCTTAGTCAGATCCTCTCTTGCTTTGTTTAATTTCATTTTGACAATGAAACAAACTAGACTTGCGTGTGATACTGTGTATGTGTGTGACAGAGAGAGTGTGTGTACGTGTACTTGTGAGTGTTTGAGAGAATGTGTGTATGTGTATACAAGTGTGTATGTGAATGTGTGTTCGTGTGTGCGTGTTTAAGAGTATGTGTGCGCGTGTGTGTGTGTGTGTGTGTGTGTGTGTGTGTGTGTGTGTGTGTTTGAGAGAGTGTATATGTGCAGGTGAGTGTGTATGTGTGAGTGTATGTGTGTGTGTTAGAGTCTGTGTGTGAATATGTGTGTGAAAGAGAAAGACAGAAAGAGGGGAGAGAGAGGAGAGAGAGAGAGAGAGAGAGAGAGAGAGAGAGAGAGAGAATGCTTAAGAGAAAATACTATGCCAACTCCCTAATGATATTCAGATATGTGGTGCTTCTAAGTTACCCTATAAGAAGGATAAAGGATCCTCTTCTAAGTTACCCTATAAGAAGGATAAAGGATCCTCTTTTGTCTAGTTCCCTTTAGCCTGTGGTGTTTGGCTAGGTAAGAGAGCTCTGTGAATTATAAAGGTGAAATTGCCAGTAAAAAAAATAAATAATTAATT
>CACVCL010034189.1:0-76889 GCA_902729485.2 Mus minutoides
TTGAATGGGGAATCAAGGAGGAATTGGAGGGGAAAGGGGGTAAATATAATCAGAAAACAATGTGTGAGTGTATTAAATTCTTCTAAATAAAACATTTTAATTAAAAACATGTCTAAGGTTTTATAGCTATTAATTCCAATATCAAAACATAAACACAAAACCTAATGATACCGGCTGGAAAGATGGCTCAGCGGTTAAGAGCACTGACTGCTCTTCCAGAGGTTCTGAGTTCAATTTGCAACAACCACATGGTGGCTCACAACCATCTGTGATGGGACCTGATGCCTTCTTCTGGTGTGTCTGAAGACAGCGACAGTGTACTCACATATAGGAAATAAATAAATCTAAAAACAAAAACCAAACAAATAAAAAAAAAACCCAAACATTTATTTTTTTTTTTTTAAAAAAAATGGCAGACCTAATGATACACTTCAAGACAAACAAGAACAAACCGACTCCAGAAGAACTGATGTCAAAACAGAAGCAACACAGCTGGAATGAGAGGTGGGAAAGGCAGCTCAGTAGAGGGCTGGGGGCAGGGCACAGCAGAAGGTCAAAGAAATGGTGTTGATATTGAAAAGAGTAAGCAAGATTGACAAACCCTATTTAAACTGACCAACACAGATCAATAAATAAATACATAAATAAATAAATTAGAGATGCAAAGAGGTGATATTTTTACAGATATGGCTAAAATCACGATTATTTGGGAAAAATTACTGGTTAGAGGAGGTTCACCAAGGAGTCTTAGAGTAAGTCCACATACGCATTGATGAACAACACAGCATCTAAGCAGACTGTAACTTCCAGCCCCAGAGTTATCCATAAAATATAGGAAATTCTGAATAACCCATGGAACCGGATTCCATGTTGTGTGTAACAAGCCAGTTCCTTAGAAACATGGGAAAGTGGGTGGGGCTTGCTAGGAAAGGGGGAAGGCATCAGCCACATGGAGAAAATGAATCAGAGCAGATGATTATGATCCAGGTACAGTACATGCATGTATGGAAATGTTAGGATGAGTTTCCTTATTTTTCTTTACAGATTTATTGATTTTATGTATGTGAGTACCCTATTGATCTCTTTCAAAATACCAGAAGAGGGCATCGGACCCTATTGCAGATGGTTGTGGTTACTGGGAATTGAACTCAGGACCTCTAGAAGAGAGGTTACTGCTCTTAACCACTGAGCGGGCTCCCCAGCAGCGAATCCTTATTCTATACAGTCAATATAAACTACATTTTCAAATAAGGAAAGGGAAGCCAAAGTAAGAAATGACAAATATTTTTTAAATATAAATGTAAAATATTTTTTTTGTTCTTGTTTTGTTTTGTTTTGTTTTGTTTTCGAGACAGGGTTTCTCTGTATAGCCCTGGCTATCCTGGAACTCACTTTGTAGACCAGGCTGGCCTCGAACTCAAAAACCCGCCTGCCTCTGCTTCCCAAGTGCTGGGATTAAAGGCGTGCGCCACCACTGCCCGGCATAAATGGAAAATATTAATAAAAATAAAAGCATGAACACAAATCAAGCCCAAAACAAAAATTAGTAAATAAAAACTTAAAGCTGTTAATCCCACCAGGCAAGAATAAGACCATTACCACAATTTCTGTGCCAAATTTGAAGCTAGCTTTAATTAAATACTGGCCAGGATGATAGGCACTAACTAGGTCCATTTCAGGGTACCCAGAAAATGGCCATGAGCTATGTTGCTTATAAGAGCAAACCTATAAGGTTACATACTTCCGGCCTTCATCCAATCAGGACAACCATACATCCTGCTGTACTTTCTGCCTATGCACCTCCCACAGGCATGTAATCAGGCACATTTGGGTCAACCAAAACTTGTTTAAGGAAGTGAAAAATCCAGCATCTCAGGAAGTGTCTGTGCTTGGGCAAGGGCTTACAGGTTAGTGGAATTTTTGTTTTATGGCTCTCTCAGGCACAGTAATTAAAAGGTAAAACAACTTTGGCTTTCATACTCTCTCCTTCAGTTGCATCCCAGGGCAAGTCCTTGACTCTGACGGGTACCTGTTTATATTGCAATCTAACCACCATCAGCTCAATGCTACCCAAATATTAATGCTAAAGCATTAATGGTACAAGAGCCAACAGTAATTGAGGATAAAAGGCTCTGTGACGTCTGACATCAGAGTTACTATCTTATCTAGGAGGAGCCTGGAAATGAGAATGGGAGTAGGTCTCCCTGGCCTCCTTTTTAATAGTACAGCCAGATTATTTCTAATGATTCCCAAATGCTTTGTATAGAGATAATAATTTTCTCTTAAAACTATACAATAACCTTTTTGTTTTATTTTAGTGCAGCATCATGGTATTTTATTTATTATTATTATTATTATCATCATAATCATCATCATTATTATTATTTTCATTTAACCTTTTTTTACAGTCCAGTCATTATCCCCCTCTTGGTCTGACGGTTTCTCATCCCATACTTCCTCCCCCATCTCCAAGAAGATATCCCCACCCCTACACCCACCCCACCAGACCTCCCCACTCCCTGGGGTCTCAAGTCTCTAGAGGTTAAGGTGCATCTCCTCTCACTAAGGCCAGAGCAGGCAGTCCTCTGCTGTACATGTGTCAGAGACCTCATATCAGCTGCTGTATCTGCCTCATTGCTGGCTCAGTGTCTGAGAGATCTCGGAGGTCCGGGTTAGTTGAGACTGCTGGTCTTCCTATGAGGTCGCCCTCCTCCTAAGCTTCTTCCAGCTTTTCCCTAATTCAGCCACCGGGGTCCCTGGTTTCTGTCCATTGGTTGGGTGTAAGTGTCTGCATCTGACTCTTTCAGATGTCCAGAGCTCACAGTCCTCTGGAGCAGCTATAGTCCCACAGCTGCTTCCTGGATTGTGTCTGTCAGCTGAGGGGAAATCTGCTGAGACAGATATGGACAAGGGACTGACGTTCAAGTTCAGGAACTTAAAGGAAAATCTTACATTTGAAACTTTCAGGCCCATAGTCCTGGCAGCTGGGGGAGGGTAGGAGCCTCAAGACCAGGGGAGAGATCCTATCCTCAGGAATAGGCAGGTAGCAGGACAGGCTGTACTTATCTGGAGTCTGATTGACCTGGGAGAAGTGGATTCCAGTCTTATGACACCCTCAAGCTTATATGAAGTTTTAGGTTACAAACAGAGACAAAAGCTTGAGGTATATTAGCTACACTGAAATCCACATTGTAGAAAAAGCAGCTAACAGGTGTCTATAAGACAGCTGGAGTAAACTCAATGCCTTTGAGTTATAGAAAAATCTATGGTTTTAGATTTAAAAGCATGAACATTTCTTCTTCTGTCTGAGAGGTGGATACATAGGTCAGACAGAGGTGTTTTTAGCGCAGTGAGAAGCTCTTTTAGGTTTATACCTAGAGGACAACCAAAAGATATTTAAAATCTTGAGCTTGTGACTGATAATAGCAATCAATGCTCTACCAGCTTATAAGATCTGTTGATCAATGTTACAGTTCTGAACTTTTGAAATCTTAGTTTAATAATAGCATAGAGGGGAAAGAAGTCTGAAATAATTCCCACTTTCACATGCCTTAAATCACTTTCTTATACCTTTATAATTTTATTTATATACCTTAAATCACTTTCTTATGCCTTTATAACTTTATTTACCTACCTTAAATCACTTTCTTACACTTTTACAACTTTATTTACACACCATAAATCACTGTTTTAGACCCTCAGAAGTGCATAGACTTTAAAACTTTTTCTTTAAATTTAATCATGTATCAGAGACAGGGGGGGTAGTCATTACTGAGAACAGTCATTACAAAGCTATTGCAAGTTCTTTTAAATAAAGTTACATCTGAAACCTGTTATCCTTTATCAGGAAGCCTTTAGCAAGGCAGACCTGCTTGCCTTTCTCAGCGGGAGACCTAGTACCTCTCAAAAAAACCTAGAGGTTCTGATATTTTACAAATGAAGTGAAGTAAACAGTGGCTTATGAGGTCTTTTGAGGAGGTGGTTGCCTGCTGCAGTTAAACTGATAAATCTCCAGTTAGCCTAGCAATCAATGCCAACAGAGACCTGAGAAGGATAAGTTATAGCAGGAAGTACAATTCAAACGTATGGGTTAAAATAACAGAGACTAAGGTACTACCTAGGCCGTTACCCTAGGCTCCTGTGGTGTCCTCAGCATTGTTAGAGAGGGAGAGGTTCCAGAGCAGAAGCAGACTTCAGCTCTCAGGCTCAGAATATCTGAGAGACTATCCAATGGAGGAGGAACTTGGGGGACTAGCTTTACTTTGTCTAGGCAAAGTTTCACAATCAAGTCTCTGGGGTCCTGCTTCTTTATAGTTTGGGCAAGGTCCTGGCAGTAGGTGAGGCACGGGGACAGTCCTTCCTCAAAAGACCAGGAAGACCAGAATGTGCTCAAATGTGTTTAAGAAAATAAGGAGCTTCCAGATTTTGAAGCTGTTGTGAACCTTCAGAAACAAAGGAAACAGTTCTTCCTCAGTCTGTTTTATAAGAGCACCAGGAAGTATCTAGTCAACCTGTACAACTTATAAACTGTCCGCAGAAATATTCAAAGGCATGGATAATCTTAAAGCTTGGAGTTAAGCAAACAGTTCCACACATTAAACGGATTTTGCTGGAGAAAAAAAAAATACAAGGAGCTTCTTAATGAAGCATACCAGCAGCCCATCAGATATGGCTCAGAGGTCAAGAGCACTGTCTGCTCTTTCAGAGGTCCTGAGTTCAATTCCCAGCAACCACATGGTGGCTCACAACCATCTGTGATGAGATCTAGTGCCCTCTTCTGGCCTGTCAGCATACATGCAGGCAGAAAGCTGTATGTGAAAGAAAGAAAGAAAGAAAGAAAGAAAGAAAGAAAGAAAGAAAGAAAGAAAGAAAGAAAGAAAGAAAGAAAGAAAGAGAGAGAAGAAGGAAGAAAGGAAAGAAGGAAGGAAAGAAGGAAGGAAGAAAGGAAGGAAAAGAAAGAGAGAAAGAAAGAGAAAGAGAGAAAGAAAGAAAAAAGAGGGGAGAGGGAGGAAGGAAGGATGAAAGAAGGAAAGAAAAGAAAAAAGAAAAGGAAAGGAAAGAAAAGAAAGAAACACAGTAGCCGCCCTTAATATAGGGGACTTCATACAAGGAGTTGGGATAATCACGGGTTGGTGTTGAGAAAACTGAATTAAAGAATCTACAGGATATGGAGTACAAAGCTGACCCATAAAGTCAGCAAGGGCTATCTGCTAAGAGAAAGAGAATGTCCAAGGTGAAGAGTCTAAAAGAGGGAAAGGGGTGTACTATGATATCCAGGTCTCATGCAGTGAACTAACTGGCCAGAAACAGTCCCACTGAGGAAGCCGATCAAGAAGTTTATAGTAAAAGGTCAAAGCATAGCCAACATTAGCGGGCAGAAAAGTCCACTCCGTGGGACCCTGTGGAGTACATCAGAAGTCTTTGTAGGAATAAGAAATAATGTAAGAGATGGGGGATGCTCCATGACAGTATGGTCAACTATCCATGAGTGACAGCTTGGCGTCACTCATCATAAGGCCACTTTGCTTTCAGGGTGAAGTTGTGCAGGAGATGAGAAATGTTGGAATGGGAAAAACAGGAAAGCGTAGTTAATTTTAGGGAAGGTCTAAGCCAGGTAATGCCTCCTAACAAACTTTGAAAGTAATTAGGTGCTTACAATCGATTCATATATACTTGTGCCTTCTATAGGCAAATAGTGGGTTCCTCTAATAAGAAAAGGGAGCTGTGGGTTTGTTTGTTTGTTTGTTTGTTTGTTTGTTTTTCTGAAGAAATTGCTAGCTACACCTGTAGATGAAGCCGGACAGTAAGAAACAACTGAGTTAATAATTCTCTATAGAGCTGCTAAGAGCAAAGCTCAATATGATAAGTAGCCTTGAGAGGGGGCACTTTCCTTTTTATTACTAGAAATAAAATCTGAGCCATAAGCTGTTGACACAACGTGAGGCCATACCCCGTGGTAACACCTTCAATTGAAACTTCTATATAGATCCTAAAAATTAAGCCAAGGGAGTCTAAAAGCAAAACAGGGAGGTCCTATGGATAAATGGGGAATAGTTAGAACGCATCCTTTAGTATCATAAGGTGTCAAGGAAAAGGCACAGCATAGGGAGAAGGGAGGCCAGGCTGTAAAGCTCCCATAGGCTGCATAACCACTGGCAGCTCTGGGGTCTTGTTATTACAAGATATTCTGGGCCTGGGAGCTGAAGATTGCTTCTGCTCTGGAACCTCTCCCTCTAACAATGCTGTGGACACCACAGGAGCCTAGGGTAACTGCCTAGGTAGTAAGTTAGACTGTTATTTTTAACCCATACATTTGAATTGTACTTCCTGCTATAACTTATCCTTCTCAGGTCTCTGATGGCATTGATTTGCTAGGCTAACTGGAGATTTGTCCTTAACAGTAGCAGGCAACCAGTTCCTCCTCCATTGTCCTGACCTTTCCTTAATATCAAAAATAGGAGTATTACAGAGACTATTACTGGGCTCAAGGTGTCCAGGGAAAGCTATTCCTCAACCAACCGTGTAGCAACTGCTAGTTCCTCTAGTTAAGTAGCCACTGACCCACCCAGATGTTCAGTGAGCCATAAAATAGACTCTTAATGTCTGGGTCAAGGAGATATCAGTACCCTATGGAAAAACCCAAGCCTTCTGTCCCAGAATCGAGGGAAGACACAATAGTAGAGATTATATCTTGTCCCTCTTTATCAAATTCGCCTCAGGAGTTATAACCTTGTTGAACCATTTGATGGGCCACAGTCAGACATGGGGACACACATCATTGCTCTCTTTGTAGAGAGCACATCTCTTATCCACTAATTAGTGGAGAAGATGGAAAGAACATATTGGTTGAAATTGCCCTTCATGACCCTCACCGGTTTCCTAGGGGGGGGGGGGAAGCAAAGCAAAGCAAAGCAGCGCAGCATTTCTGAAAGCTCTGTGCTTATCCAATGCCTGCATTGGATATGATAGCCTCCTGCTGAGGCCAGGCCTTGGGCCAGGCACTCAAGCCTATCACAGACACATTAACTCAGTACCCACGAGACCCTGAAATGCTTTGCCATTGGTTTTTAGCTACAACTTAGGATGTTGTAGCCCTACCAATTATACTGAAAGGCAACATCAGACAAACCAAAATCTTTTGTTCCCTTGAAGCCAGTAAACACACAATCATTCCCTTTAACTAGGCAGTTGGCTGATTAGAGCATACTATGGAATTCCTTGAGAATAGTGACCTGTAACTTTAACATTTTTCTGTATAATTAACATCAGTGATGTCCAGGAAAACAGAAAATCCCCTTATAGTTATGCTAGACCTGCCTAGTAAAAGACCCACCATGCCTTGAGGCAGGGGACCAAATACTCCATTGGGATAGCCTGAGGCCCCATTGGCCCCACAGGTCCAAGCTGGTGGACCAGGAGTATCCAGGTGGATGATGGATGCGCTGCAGTTAGCACTGGGGTGTTCCTGTCCCAGGGAAGCCTCAATCAATGTTGCTATTGTTTCGTTGGGCTACTACAGAAAGTGATTTCCTGGCCAGGGCTGTACTGAAAGGTCTGTTTGAGATTGACATTGAGCAAAGCCCTAGAGGCCTAGGTAGCCACGGGAAAGTTCCCACTGTGTTATACATAATTAAAACTAATAGAATTAAATATCTTAAAGCAAATAAAGAACATTTCAAATATACTTTTTTCCAGTTTTTATTAGATATTTTCTTCATTTACATTTCAAATGTTATCCAGAAAGTTCCCTATACCCTCCCCCATCCCCGTCCTGCTCCCCTACCCACCCACTCCCACATCTTGGCCCTGGCGTTCCCCTGTACTGGGACATATAAAGTCTTCATGACCAAGGGGCCTCTCTTCCCAATGATGGCCAACTAGGCCATCTTCTGCTACATATGCAGCTAGAGACATGAGCTCTGGGGGTACTGGTTAGTTCATATTGTTCTTCCACCTATAGGATTGGAGACCCCTTCAGCTCCTTGGGTACTTTCTCTAGCTCCTTCCTTGGGAGTCCTGTGTTCCATCTAATAGCTAACTGTGAGCATCCACTTCCGTGTTTGCCAGGCACTGGTATAGGCTCCCACAAGGCAGCTATATCAGGGCCCTTTCAGCACTATCTTGCTGGCATATGCAATAGTGTCTATGTTTGGTGGCCGATTATGGGATGGATCCCTGGCAGCCACAGTCACTGGTTGGTCCATCCTTTTGATTCATAAAACCAGAGACACTGAAACTTATAGAGGAGAAAGTGGGGAAAAGCCTCGAAGATATGGGCACTGGGGAAAAATTCCTGAATAGAACAGCAAAGGCTTGTGCTGTAAGATCAAGAATTGACAAATGGGACCTCATAAAGTTGCAAAGCTTCTGTAAGGCAAAAGATACTGTCAACAAGACAAAAGGGCCACCAAAAGATTGGGAAAGGATCTTTACCAATCCTAAATCAGATAGGGGGCTGATATCCAATATATATATAAAGAACTCAAGAAGGTGGACACCAGAAAATCAAATATCCCCATTAAAAAGTGGGGCACAGAGTTAAACAAAGAATTCTCAACTGAGGAATACCAAATGGCTAAGAAGCACATGAAAAAGATGTTCAACATCCTTAATCATCAGCTAAATGCAAATCAAAACAACCCCGAGATTCCACCTCACACCAGTAAGAATGGCTAAGATCAAAAATTCAGGTGACAACAGATGCTGGTGTGGATGTGGAGAAAGGGGAACACTCCTCCATTGTTGGTGGGACTGCAAGCTTGTTCAACCACTCTGGAAATCAGTCTGGCGGTTCCTCAGAAAATTGGACATAGTACTACCGGAAGATCCTGTAATACCTCTACTGGGCATATATCCAGAAGATGGTCCATCTGGTAATAAGGACACATGTTCCACTATGTTCATAGCAACCTTATTCATAATAGCCAGAAACTGGAAAGAACCCAGATGTCCCTCAACAGAGGAATGGATACAAAAAATTTGGTACATTTACACAATGGAGTACTACTCAGCTATTAAAAACAATGAATATATGAAATTCCTAGGCAAATGGATGGATCTGGAGGGCATCATCCTGAGTGAGGTAACCCAATCACAAAAGAACTCACATAACATGTACTCACTGATATGTGGATATTAGCCCAGAAACCTAGACTACCCAAGATACAATTTACTAAACACATGAAACTCAAGAAGAAGGAAGATCAAAATGTGGTCTCTGTGCCCCTTCCTAGAATTAAGAACAAAGCTTACATTGAAGGAGCTACAGAGATCATGTGTGAAGCTGAACCAAAAGGATGGACCAATCAAGTATACTTTTAAAGGTGAGCATGGTGTCCAACACTTATGAACCCAACACACACACACTTTCCTGGGAGGCTGAGAGAGGAGGATTGCCCATGAGTTCAAGGTCAGCTTGATCTACATAGTGAGTTCCTGGCCAGTCAGAGTTACACATTGAGACTCTGATCCCTGTAGACCATAAAATAAAAACAAACAATAAAAAATAAAGTCTAAAGCCGGGTCTGGTGCCGCACGCCTTTAATCCCAGCACTTGGGAGGCAGAGGCAGGTGGATTTCTGGGTTTGAGGCCAGCCTGGTCTACAAAGTGAGTTCCAGGACAGCCAGGGCTATACAGAGAAACCCTGTCTTGAAAAACCAAAAAGATAAAAAAATAAAGTCTATTTAAAAAGTATTCAGGGAAAACTCCATCAATGATTGTGCTATCTTCTGTGAAGTTATCCTCCAAAGGCAAAGGACAAGGGCTAGAGAGATGTCTCAGCAGTTAAGAGAAAGTACTGCTTTTGCAGAGGGCCCGAGTTCATTTCCTAGCATCCACTAGAGGCAACTTTTAACCGCTGGAACCCCAACTGCAGGGCATTGGAACCCACACTCATTTGTGCATACCCACACAGGCACATGCATGTAATTAAAAGCAAGAGATGTTACAACTAGGAAGAACTTGGGGACATTTGTAACTGGGCGACTCCCCTTAAAAGAAATCTTAGATTAAATTCTCAGAGAAGATAAAAACGATGGAGGTCAGACAACTGCATCTACGTAATGTAAAGAAGAACATTAAAGAAAGCAAAGAAATAGCAGTTTAATTTTCCTGACTCATAATTCAGAGCTTGGGAGCCTTCTCAGTCAGTCAACTGTGTTCTGCCCAAGCCTGAGCATCTTGGATTGGTCCTCAGTGCCCACATAAAAGCCTGGCATATGGTGTAATCCCAGAGGCAGGGAGGCATTTGATTGATTGACACCTGAGATTCACTAACTTCTACATGCATATAAACATATAGAACATGTACACAAAAAGAAACGCAGTAAGGAAAGAAGGAAATTGGGCACAGTGATAACTAACAGTGGATATAAGTGTGAGTGAGCTCATGTACATGAGGATGTATGGCCCTCAGTGTAAGTGAAATGAATGGCAGTAGGAACACGGGGAATGAGAAGGTAGGAGAGACAAACTAGGGCACGCACCACCAAGTGTAATGGCTAAGCTCTAGCACATAATACCATGTGACAGAAGGAGATTCCCACAAGTTGTCCATGTCCCACTTGTACACAGTGCACATATACACAGCAGTGCACACGTACACACCAACATGACACTAAATAAATACCAGTCCTATATTGGATCACTGGTAAATGCCAGCAACCATCTGGGGAAGAAATTATACAAATTCCCTTTTGCCCAGCAATACTGTTGACTGAATCCTAGGGAGGAAAGTGCTCTACCACGTAGAGGTATCATCCTCACCCTTCCCAATTCCCTATAAACTCTCCAGAGCACAGAATCAGATATCTATCCTAATTCATTCTATTCATTCAGAATCCCCCAAATACCAACACTGGACATTACAAGAACAGAAAATGACAGACCAGCGACTCCTATAAACACAAATGTAACTCAACAATATATTAGTTGTACTGGCTAGGTTTGTGTCAACTTGACACAGCTGGGGTTATCACAGAGAAAGGAGCTTCAGTTGGGAAAATGCCTCCATGAGATCTAGCTGTGAGGCATTTTCTCAATTAGTGATCAAGAGCCCCTTGTGGGTGGGACCATCTCTGGGCTGGCAGTCTTGGGTTCTATAAGAGAGCAGGCTAAGCAAGCCAGGGGAAGCAAGCCAGTAAAGAACATCCCTCCATGGCTTCTGCATCAGCTCCTGCTTAAGTTCCAGTCCTGACTTCCTTTGGTGATGAACAGCAGTATGGAAGTGTAAGCCGAATAAACCCTTTCCTCCCCAACTTGCTTCTTGGTCATGATGTTTGTGCAGGAATAGAAACCCTGACTAAGACATTAGTATAGTGTCCAGATGTACTTGGGGAAGCCTGTCATGGCAGGCAAGGACAGGAGGGCTCAAGGCCAGTATGAATTACATAGTGAATTCTGAGCCAGCCTGAGATACACAGCAAGATGTAGATTCCCTGCACCTATGGGCCCTCAGCCCTAGTCCTGGTGGTCTGGCTTTTCTGTCTTTGGCCAGGGTGTGCTACAACCTCTGCCTGCCACAGCCAGGACCCCAGTTATGCCTGTAGAACTGCAGGGTGCCAGACAGCGCCAAGCATGAAGAGAGGTGAGTGGAAGGAGGAGAATCAGGGTGTAGGAGGAGGAAGAAAAGGAGGAGGAGGAAGGGGAGGGGGAAGAAGAAATACATACAAATCTAAGAATAGATACAATATATTCATAAGGGTTCTTAAAGCCCAAATGAAATCTTAGAGCAACTAGGTGAAAAGAAATATCCCATGTTCATGTATTTAAAAAAAAAAAAAGAAAAGAAAAAAGGAAATCTTTGTCTATTTTGTCAATATGTCAGTTTTTCCAGACAGATCTATAGATCCATAGCAATGGAACAATATATGGATCCTAGAAACATATTCATCTAAATACAATGGACTGGTATTGGACAAAGCATTAAATACATAGTCACTTTTTTCAACATATGCTCATGGGAAGAGTTAGAATTCAATATGAAACAAGCAAATAAACCAAAGCCTGTTGGAACCAAACCAAACCAAAACAAATATAGACACAATTGTATACCATAACAAAAATATAACTCAAATGGGCCACAGATTTAAATGTAAATTGAAACTATGAACGTGTAGAGCATAACATGGGAAAACACTTACATGCCTTGCAGTAAGGTAATATTTTTTACTTTAAAATTTTTAATTTCTTATATGTACAGGTGTTTTGCCTGTATGTATGTCTGTGTACTGCCTGTCTGATGCCCACAAGGGGTGCCATATAGCCTAGAATTGGTGTTATAGATAGTTGTGGGCCATCATGTGAGTGCTAGACTAGACCATGAGTCCTGTGCAAGAACAGTAAGTACTCTTACCTGCGGTGCCAAGTCTTCAGCCAAATTACATACAAGACCAAGTTAAAATTCAGGAACAAATTGTTGACAAGACATACTTCATGGAAATGGGAAGTTCTGAGCTCCAGCTGCAGCTCAGCGGTAACACTTTACTGGAGTGGATTCAAGAGGCCCTGGGTTCAAGACCTACCACTCATCGAAAATACCTCTGCTCTGTAAGGGATAATGTCAAAAGAATAAGAGAAGCTACAGGCCAGGAAATTTGATAAAGGGGCTGTATGTAAGACTTGCAAAGAATCCTAACAAAAGACATTTAGATGACGGATCATTTTTCAAAATGGGTTCAATGATCTCAGCAGACCCCCCAACCAAACACGTGTAATGATGTTTTAGATCATACAGTGTCAGGAGTCACAAGTTGAAGACACAGTAACAGATAGCAGCACACCGTGTGCAAGGACCTCAATACACAACAGTGACAAGCCAAACCAAGATATGAAAATGGCAGGGGGTGGGGCTTGAGCTGGGTGGGGCTCCCTTGGCAGCACCCTGGGTAGTGTGCTGGGGGCGGGGCTTCTGAGGGGGTGGGTCCTCAGCCTGAGGCAGGGTCTGTTTCCTCGGGCAGGCATAGCTGGAGCAGCTAGTAGAATAAGCTCTCGACATCTGACTTCCCCTGATCTTGGGTACGAAGGCCTCCGGTCAGGAGGTCACTTACATACAGTACAGCTTTGGCTGGAGCTACCTGTAGGAGGGCCTTGAGCCAAGCACCATCTCTGGGTAAGACTGGAGTGGGGTAGGGCCGGCTGGCTGATGGGGGACGAAAATGCTTCAGGGGCACTTCGATATTTAACAAGCAAACACATAAAACCATTTCAGATAAAGACTTGTGTATCTTAGAATGATTTAGTCTCTGGATAGATGTGAGTGATTTAGTCAAACTGTAGTTAATGGGGATGGCCCTGGCCCTGCAAGCCTTTAATCTCAGCACTGGGGATGCCGTAGGTGGCTGGTGAGTCTTTTGAGTTCTAAGCCAGTCAGGGCTACATAGTGAGATCCTGTCTCAAGGGGGGAGGGGGGGAGCAAATGAGTAAATTACTAAATTATTAACATATTGACATCTCATAGTAAAATGTGGTGGCCATTTCCAACCATGGAGTACCAGTTTTCAATGTAGTTATAGTTTCATTTTATGCCGATGTGAGTACATTTATGTGTGTTGATCTATGTAGCACTGAGCTACAAGGAACCTCAGCCCTAGACTTCACTCATTGATGAAACCAGCAGCAATGACATATTATATAAATGGCATAAGAGATGATAAGTATTTGCAGGTTGTATTTTGAATTCTTCCAGGGAGTGCAAAATGAGATTTGCATTTTAAGAAATGTCCATGGTCAACAAGAAATGTATGGTCAACAAGGATTTGAGTAGACAGGGAAAAAGCATTAGAGTTTTGAAGCCATTGGAATAGTCTATGGAAAGACAGCTTACCCTCTGCTGAGATGTCTGAAGGTCTTTGTATTGATATTAAAAAACACAGATGGTGTACAGAGGCCACTGGCCTAGAGAGGCTCTGTAATCTGGTGTTAATCCCATTGAATGAGATTTAATTTTCACCCATATTAGCCAAATTTATAGCAAGCTTTATTATAAGTGACCAGGATAGCTGACCTGGCCACTGCTTCTTCCCAATGAGAGATTTGAGAGGCCAGCCTTGAACATAGGAAACTCAAAAACTGCAAGGGTTGGGGGATTTCTAGAGGGATTTTGGTTACATAGGAACTTGGCCAGATATCTCAAAATTATTTGGCAGAACACTTTATCAGGGTGGAGGTTAGGGTATAAGGTATGTAAGAATTAAAATTCCAGGAAATACATTATAAGATATGGTCAAACTTAAGTTTTACACAAACAAACAAACAAACAAACAAAAAAACCTAGCAATGAACTTACTTTAACCTTGTAACAAGATAGTTTCTAAGTTTAAGATGGAGTCAGGGTGGTCCATCAAAGGCTTAGTTGAAGTTATTAATTAATGTGTACTAGAATAATCTATAATAAAGATCATAGTGATCTCAGGTAATGTAAAGATGTTGTTCCAGGGAAATGTTAGTGATCCCCTCCCAAAACAAACAGGAGCCAATCTGATGCAACTCACAGCAGGGTCTTTATTATATTGGAGCTTGCTTGACCCCCCACCAATGCACCACCATCACGGAGGGGAGTATGTGTGCAGGCATCTAATTGGAAAGCTGATATGGCCTTTAACGTAATTGGTTGGTGCTGGGAGTCATATCATAAACTTAATTTATGTTCTCCTCTGCATTGGTGGTCATTAGGCAGGGAGTGGGCCTGTAAACTGGGGGTTCAGGCTTGTTGGGGGAATAACCTGAAGGAGACACTGGTCTTGTTGAGGGTGTAACCTGGAAACGCTGTCTTGTTGGGGATTAGCCTAGAGACTGGAGCTAGGCTTGGGTTTTGTTGGGGGAGCTCGGGTTTTGTTTTGTTTTGGAAACTAATGCTAGTTGCCAGCCTGTTAGTTTACCTGAGTTCAGACTTAGGTGAGGTTCTCTAAAATGGAGTCTGAATTTTAAAGATGTGTCATCTCAAAGGGAGAAATATGTGGGCCTTTTACATTAGCAACTGCCCAGGACGAGCTTAGGAAGAAATTTAGTGTCTAGAAAATTGTTTCTTATGGTAGATTACTTAAAATAATTTACATAGAGGAAAGAATGAAGTATGTTTGCATTGTAGGAGAAATGTTTCTAACTGATAATATAAATGTACAATGTCAGTAAACAAGCTGACACATCCTGCATAATAGGGTACATAAACATGTCTGGGCACACAGTTAAGTGTGTGTGTGTATCTTTTGGGCTTGTTTGATCTATCTACCTATCTATCTATCTATCTATCTATCTATCTATCTATCTATCTATCTATCTATTTTTGTTGTTGTTGCTGTTGTTGTTAGAGACAGGGTCTCATTATGGAGCCCAGCCAGATCAGAAACTCATAGCCGTACTATCTCTCAGCTTCCTAATCGACACAAGTTTGCACTGCTCATGTCTCTAGCTTCATATGTAGCAGAAAATGGCCTAGACAGCCATCATTGGGAAGAGAGGCCCCTTGGTCTTGCAAACTTTATATGCCCCAATACAGGGGAATGCCAGAGCAAAGAAGTGGGAGTGGGTGGGTAGGGGAGCAGGGTTGGAGGAAGGTAGAGGGAACTTTCGGGATAGCATTTGAAATGTAAATTAAGAAAATATCTAATAAAAATAAATAAAAAATAAAAGTCAATTTAGAACTTATGGGCAGTGCCAAATTTACAAAAACCAACCAACCAACCAACCAAACAAACAAACAAACAAGTATGCACTGCTATGCTGTCTCTGTTTTTATACCCAGTCAGCACCACAGTCACAAGTGTGTGCATTCTAGTGGACAGAGTTTGAGTATAACACAGCCTGGTGAGCAGCCGCAGGTGTAGGGTGGGATAGTGACACCCTAAGGCACCACTGTGAGCTACCTGAAGAGCTTTTCAGCTTCTGTGCTTGGTAAGAGAAATGCTCAGTGCAGGAGTGATGGCTGGACTGTTCATTGACATTCGTCGGCTGCTGGGAATCAGTTTCTATGTGATGTGGTTCAGGAACCTATGAGTGTCTTCAACCAAATAGAAAACCATTAATAAAATGGCCTAATGGAGGACACAGGTAAGAATTCTTCAGTGCCATCTACCCAGAATTTAAGACACATGCATATGTAGTATCTGTTTGCAAGCTAGTATTCTATACTACATGTGACTTAAAACAGTCTATTGACTTTTCTTTTCATTTACACAAATGTAAGAGTGAACAGTCTGGTCTCTGTAATGAGTTAACAGTTGACATTTAGAGCCTGGATATTAATGAACTGACTAGACTGTGTGTTCTGCTTCCAGTTCACAGATTCTTCCTTCCTTCCTTCCTTCCTTCCTTCCTTCCTTCCTTCCTTCCTTCCTTCCCTCCCTCCCTCTCCCTCCCTCCCTCCTCCCTCTCTCTCTCTCCCCCTTTCTTTCTTCTTTCTTTCTTTCTTTCTTTCTTTCTTTCTTTCTTTCTTTCTTTCTTCCTTTCTTCCTTTCTTCCTTTCTTCCTTTCTTCCTTTCTTCCTTTCTTCCTTTCTTTCTTTCTTTCTTTCTTTCTTTCTTTCTTTCTTTCTTTCTTTCTTTCTTTCTTTCTTTCTTTCTCTTTCTTTAATGAAGTAAAGGTTTGTATTTTACAAAGCTACTTTAATAGAGTTTGGCCAGAACGCTGAGAGAAGGAAAAAGGTACCTGTGAGGAGGGAGAGACAGCCGCACCTGAGAGCAGGATATGGGCCTCTCTGGGAAAGTTTCCAGTTTCCAGATGTTTTTATCTGCATCACACTTTGATTATCCCTGTTTACCAAGCATGGGCATTTGTATTGTGTGAAGTTGGGGGCTCTTATGAATATTATTTATCCTTCTGTAATTGTTTTTTTTCAAAGATTTAAATACTTCTACATTTACACACTTGTTTACTCTCACTGAGTATCTACAAAGCCCCATGTATTTCTATTATAAACAGTCACTCCAGTACTACACAGCTTTAAAGTCATGTGCCATTTTTTTCCCCAAAGAGGATATAATGTGTCACAATCTTCAAATGTTTATGGCCATTTATGTAAATCCCACAAATTGATTCAAATACGTATGCGCAGATCTTTATTCTTTCCCAGGACATTTAATAGGACTATTAGCAAAGCTAGCATGGCAAGAAATGTTAGTGTGTGCACAGTGCATGAAAAACAGAGCCTGTAGGCCAGGAGGATACCCACAGATAAAGGGCCTGTTAGGCACACATGAGGATCTCAGTTTCACATCCAGACCCCACAAAAAAAGCTAAGCATGATCACCTAATATCTGTAGCTCTTGTGATGGTGGAGTAGAGACAGGCAGATCCCCAGAGTACCCTGGCAAGTCGGTCTAATCAACCACCAGTGAGCAAGTGAGAGGTGCAGTGTCAGTCGATAAGGTGGATGATGACTGAGGACACACACACACATACACCAGTATGCACACAGACAGTCTCATATACATTATACATACACCAAAATAATAATAATAATAATAAAGTGGGAAGAAAAGTAGTTAAAGTGCTGAATGCCTATTGAATGTTCTCCAAGACTTCAAAGCGCCATTTTGTATGCTTTCTGTTGAATGGTACAGTGAGAGGTTCCTGCCCATGCAGGCTCCACTGTCCCAGGTCTGCATTGAAGCTGAACATAACAGGAGGCTGTGTGTGAAAGAGCGCTAATAACTCCATAAGAGCTCAGAACCAGAACAGGCGAGCATGGGCACTACCCTCCTAGATCCCCTTAAGGGCCACAGCCCCCAGTGACCTGGCCCCATTGAATAGTGTCATGGGCACTTGGATCTTAGGAGAACATTTGTGATTAACTATGGCACATCTATCTTAGGTTCCTGTTTCCTTTTGGGGACTAATATTTATGTCCTCCAAGTTCTGTCCCCTTGTCTTGCTGACAAGGGCTTGAGAAAAGTCTATACTTACATAATTCACGACTCTGCTGGACAGGGAGTAACTGAGAATTGTGGAATACTAACCAAAATCTGGAAACTGCCAAACTGGCTTCCAAAATGTTCCCACATTGAGTTTGCAGCAATAATGGGTGGAAGTCCATGGTTGGTGTTGTCTCTGCTTTGCCCTGTTACCATTCTTAAGGAGGCTCACCAGACACCTCACCTTGATTGGTGACGAGAGGATATATCTTGTCTTGTTCCTGATCTTACCAGGAAAGCTTCACATTTTTTTTTTTTTTTTGCCATTGAGTTATGCTACATCTAGGATTTATGTAGCTCTTTCTTATTAAGTTGAGTTGTTTTTTTTTTTTAAATCTGTTTACTGCTGTAAGTTTCTGGGAAGCACTGTTTTTTGTTGCATAATTTTCATGAACATATTTAGTTACAACACTTTAAAATTTTCTCTTGATCACCTTTTTTGACTCTTTAAACTGATGTTTATTACACCATAATCATCATCACTATCATTATCACCATCACCACCACCACCATCGCCACCATCATCATCTCTAGTATTGGGAGGTTTGCTGGGTGCTTTTGTTGTTTCTAATTTCACTATGATCTAAGGACAGACATGATGTGATTTCTATCCTTCTTGTTCCTAGCAGGTATGTTGTATGGCTTATAATGTGATCTATGTTGGTGTCCATTCCTTGAGTACATGTGTATATGTATGTGTTCTTGAGTGTGTGTGTGCGCATGTGGAGGCCAGAAGTTGACATCAGATCTCTTCCTCGCTCACCCTGTACTTTATCTTCTGAGACATGGTCTCTCACAGACCACAGAGCTTGGTAATTCAGCTGGCCTACCTGCCATTTATACCCTTGGGTCTGCTGTCTTGGCCTTCTAATTGCTGGAATCTGCTTGGATCTTTTTAACGGTTTTGGACATCTGAGTTCTGGTTCTTACCCTGAGATAGCAAACACTTTTTTCTGGGGCTAGCTCCCAGCCCACGCATTTACATTATTTTAACTTACTATTGTTGGTCTTGACTGATGATCTACATTACAGTCCCCATCTGATAGTGAATATGGTAGCTAATAATAGAGCTAAGTCATATTGCGACCAGTTTATACACCAATAGTCTAAGTATACTAACTGCCATTTTGTCATGTCTATTGTTCCTGTTTTTGTTTTCTATGTTTTTCATAAAATGAGCATTTTTTATTATTATCTGTTTTGTCTCCTTTTTTTTTTAGCATACCATAAGTTATAGTTCTTTTAGTTAGTGCTTGCCTTAAAGTCCCCAGTAAAGAAAAACCAAGTGGGGGCTACAAAAGAGCGTCCACAAGAACAGGTTCCTCCTGCTGTTGCCAGGGAGCATGGTGTTTGCAGACACACAAGATGGGAGCTGGCTAAAGGTATCAACTGAACATCCCCAGATAGCTACTGGCCCCTTCCTCAAAATGCCAGGCCTTTCCCTCAAACCACTCACACAAGAGTCCCTGGCTAGCTGAGGACTGGATTAATCTTGCCACCCATGTCTTTAGGGGAACAGAAAAGGCTTCCTAAGAAGTAGGCTAATTCTAGAAACTGGGTAATTGTCCTTAGGGCTGAAGTCTGGAAAGCATCTCTCTAGCCAAAGGTTTTTGAGGACACAGGTAGTAATAGCATGTTCTAAGTAGTCCCTGTAACCAGACAGGCTTTGTGAGAGGACGAGGGTAGGATCCCAGGAGCTGGAGCTGTTAGTCTACACTCTCCCTAGCAAATTTAGAGCACCCCAGAGCACAGCATCTACAGGCCTTCCCCTCAACATCCACATCTTCTCACTCCACGTAACAGCACAGGCGGCAGAATAAAAGGAGCAGCTCTGACACCGTTTTTCAATGAAGCTACCTTTATTTCCGTAACTTAAAAACTTCTAAAGTGATATCACCCTCCCAATCCCTTCCCCACCCCTCATTCCTGTGTTTATTTCCCAGTGCCTCTAACCTTCTAGATCTACCCTTAGCAGCAGCTGGATCAGTCCTGATTGAGCAAGAGCTGTTGGTTTCTTTTTTTCCTCACTCTGGGGTTTTAGGCTTAGAGGCAGGGTGAAATCTCTGCCCACTTTAAGGGGATATCACTCAGCAGGCTCAATGCCTCTTCTTCTTCTTCCTCTTATGGGTACCTAGTGGCTCATGCTTCCTCTTCTGAGGCTGTGAGAGGTGAGCCAGCTCCAGAGCTGAGAGTGGCCCTTCAGACACCCCATGACCTAATTTAGGCCTCTTCGCCATAGGAACCAAGCTTCCAAAGAGAGCTCGCTTCTTTGACTTGGCAATCGGACACAGATCAGGGCCAAAGCCCCTTAACTTTGGGCACGGTCTGAAGATGCTCTCAGAGTTGCAGAGATCTTCATGGAAGCACATTTGTTGAAGCAATCTCCAGGGCACCAGCCTGTACTGGGAGGCCAGGAGGAAGGACAGGCTGTGGAACTCATCCTTGTCCTCAATGGCTCTGGCCAGTGACCTGTGGAGGTCCTCAATTGCAGAAGCTACTCTGAAGCTCCTTGCATATCTGGATCCTGGGCTTTGGTTATATGTTCTTCTGCCATAGGGAATACCAGTGTATCCGATGTCTACCAGTGAGGGTGAACTTTGATTACTCGGGAGGACAGTAGCAGGCTTAGGCCCCCATATTTCTGCACTGTTGATTCCAAGACACTGCTGGTCTAAGGAAACCATTCGTGAGGAACCAGTCTGTGCACTGGCTCCTCTTTGGACACTATGCTCATCTCTCTCTGCATCTTGGCAGGCAGACGGTACAGAAGTACTGGCAGGTATCTGAGGGGCACCAGGATTTGGGGGTGCTCTCTCAACTCCTTTCTTCTTCAAAGCCAGGCAGGGCTTCTCCAGCAGCTGCAGGAAGAAATAGGTACATAAGACCCAGACCAGAACGGGCAATGCATTTGGGTGGAGTTAGCCAAGGGAATAGTCAACTCTCTAAGTGTCAGAGACAGGCTCTGGGGGCTAACATGCTTGGTTCCTTGCAGCTGTGCACCTCACTGTCATGTCTATACCTGCATCCCCTTCTGGGTGAATCCCAAGGCAGGATGACTTGGTGAATCAAGGTCACATGGGTCTTATGAGCATGGTCTTCTCCCTGTTCACCTGGTGGCCCTCAGTGTCCCACTTCATTTGGGGCCCTTCCTTCCCTGTCTAGTTGACCTAATGTCTCTCTGTATCTTGTGTATATGGTGTCTGGTTGCCTCTTCTCTACCTATTGCTCCTTCCCCACTGTCTCTGGCATTCACCTTCCCTGTCTACCTGGTCAACGGTGGGTTCTTCCTCATGCTCCACCTCCTTGGTGAGAGCCAGTATGTCCATTTCTGGTTTGGTAGATAGGATTTCTGCAACAAACTGGGGGTTGATTATGGCCTCCACCTGTAAACAGAAGCAAAAGGATTTGAGTGCCAGGGACAGGGAACCCCCCAAGCCAAGGGGACCTCAATCTTGTCCTATGTTGGTGACAACTCATGATGGCAACCAACATTCACATACAGGTGTACACATATATGCATACATACACACACATGCACACATACATGCACACATGCATACATGGGCACACACATATACACACACGCACACCAATATATGTGCACACACACATACACAGACACATACACACACATGACAGGCACACACACATACATGCACACACACATGCGCACACACACATACACACATGCACACACACATATACAGATACATACATACATATACATGTGTACACACATATACACACATACACAGACACACACATGCGCACACACACAAATATGCATATACATGTCCACACACGTACACACACATTCACAGATATACACACACAGACATACACATGCACACATACACATATACGCACATACACACACATATACGCACATACACACATATACACACATGCACACACATATGTGCACACACACATACACACATATACACATACACACGCACACACACACAGGGGTTGGGGGAAGAAGAGAGGGAGAGAGGACTAGAGAGAGAGAGCTCTACAATTAGGGAAAGTAACAAGGGCTAGGATGCCAAACTCAGAATCTGGCCCACACCAGGGCTCGAGATGTAGCTCACTTGTTCAACAAAGTGTTTCTGTGAGCATAGCTCATCAATGTAGCTCAGGAGTCCTGCATCTGAGGATAAGTCATCTCCTTCCTGCTCTGGCCCACTGTTCTCATCTTCCTCCTTTTCCTTGGCCTCTGCCATGAATGACTGAGGAAACCCCTCCAGCCAGTCCATGATCTCCATGTACTCCCGCACAGCTTCAGGTGGAATTTCCATGCGTGTCTCAGTCTTCCGTAACTCCTGGGGTCTGAGCTCTGGGAGGTGGGCAGGGTCAGTCTGGTGGACAGTCTTCATGGAGGTGCACTCTAGGAGGTAGGCAAGCATGAAGCTACATGGATGGGGACCACTGCCACCCCAGACAAACCACGCAGGGCATATAGTTCAGGGGAACTAAAATGGCCTAGGGTGAACCAAAGAAGTTTTCTCTGAAGATCTATGAGAGGGGACGGTGCAAGAGGTAATATGTCTTGAGCTCACATGGGAGAACATTTGGAGCCACCAATATTTCAGTGCCCAGATTCTGATGCCATGGTGTTTGGGTCCTTGGGGAGGTGACAGCAGAGGAACAATGGTCATGGCCAGTTCAATGACTACTCAGTTCAAAACCAAGAGCTGCCAGAAACCCCAGGCTAGCAACTTCCCCGTAGAAGGAAGAAGTGTATGTGTAGGACAGAAGTCTACTTTTACTGATTTGGCCTCTGTCTAGAAACCTAAAGGTGTGTGAACCCTACCTGGTTCCTCAGCCACCTCAGGAGCCGGGAGCCTTGGAGGATCTTGCCTTGGTGCGGTTGCAACAACTTGGTACTGGATGCTTCTCATTACCTCTAGCCTTGAATTCTCCATCTCTTCTGCACTCTCAAATTCTGTGAACCTAGGGATGAGGTAGGCCAGGGCCCAGCATTGGAGATTACGATGGGTGGTAATGTGCACAGGGTCTGGTACAGTCCCGTGAAGTTGCTAATCTTGTGATATAACCACAGCTCTTGGGGACCTTAGGTCCCTTTATACTTGCAGGCAATCAAACAAGTTGGAGGTGTCACAAGCCAGGCTTTCATGGGACTCCTCCTTAAGTCCCATCTTGACTTTGCCTAGAGTCACATAAAAGAGCTAACTGGCAAGATGGCCACAGATATAACTGATGGAGTACATCAGGAATCTTGGACCAGATGCAGAGATGCTGAAGCTGAGACTGGGAGAGCTGGGATGACCTGGGAGATAAGGGTCCAGGAGAGGTCAGGAGAGAGCAGAAGGGAAGCTGAGCAGTATGGATGCTTCCCATTGAGAGCTGTTTGTTGACTTGTGTGCATGAGGGCAAAGGCAGAAGGAGCAGAGACATGTCCTCGCAATGCCTAGGAGGCATCCTTCTCTTATGTGCCCTCTTGAGTCTTACCCATTGTGATACATTAGGATCAACTGAAGCAACTCTCTTGAGACATGGTGTTCTCTACTGTCAAAAGGTGGTGGCTCAACTGTCAGGTAGCTGGTACAGTGGTCTTTACTGTCAAAAGGTGGTGGCTCAGCTGTCAGGTAGCTGGCACAGTGGTCTTTACTGTCAAAAGGTGGTGGCTCAGCTGTCAGGTAGCTGGCATTAAGAGCTGCTGAGTTTGTTGCCTTTGCACATCCCACAGTGCTAGAGGAGACCCTATGTGCAGGGAAACTGCAATGGCCTAGGGTGAGCCAGAGCAGCCAAAGATTTGTGACAGGGAATATTGCTGGAGGTGATATGTCTTGAACTCATATGGGAGAGCACTTGGAGCCAACAATATTTCAGTGCCCTGGGGCTGGAATGGGCCACCTCTCCCACCTTGACCCTCAACAGAAAGGCAGGGAGAGATACTCATGACCAATGAGGTCAGAGCTGCTGGGACCATGGAGCACATAAACCAGCAGTACAGGAAGTGAGAACAGCCCCCTAGACAGCAAGATTACCCTCCTGGCAGGCTGTGGGTAACAAGACCTCACCAGACCCAGCTATAACTGAGCAGAGCCTCCCCCCAACCCCTGGCCCAACATAATCCACATCTAAACAGCTACCCATTTGCCCTCCTTTAAGACTCCCTGACTCACTTTTCTGCCATCTCAAAGAAGATCATCCGGTCATAGTTGCTTGTATACTGCCATTCCTGCAGACCCCTCCACAGGCCCTCCTCCACATTCATGGTGGGCTTCCTCCGGGCCAGGGACCGAAGCACTGGACTGTAATTCATTAGGACCATTCAATCTAATCATCAGCTTATACTCTAGCCCCAGCAGGCTCAGCCCAGTCATATCTACATCCTTGTATCAATGTAGAATCTTAGCCTCCAGGAACCCCTTAACCATGCAGCAAACATCAACACAAAGATGTGTGCCTGTTTCTCTGGCTGCCATGTATCACTGTGAAGGGAGAACGAATGGGGTCTAGGTCCCAACATGGAAGTATGGACAACAGAATAAAAGTAAAACTCACTAGAAATGGGACCTTAGATGATATCCAGGCATAGGTCATGATGTGGGACTTCCAGGATAGGAAAGTGCTTTCCTGGGAAGGGAGAAGAGACTCCCAAGTTCTCGTTTCTACCAGTGAGACAGCCATGGAGCCTTCAACAGAGCTGTTTCTTCCAAGCCCTTCTTGGGTCTCTAATGTTCAGAACCATGAGAGTATAGTGTCTGTGGTTTCAATCATCTAGTCTACCTGGTGGTGTAGCTGAGCTGGCTGGCAAAATGCCCAGAAAGATCTGGAACCTAAGGTTAACTGGGTCAAAGGTGTAAATGCCTGCTGAGGTTTGAAATGGAGCAAGGACCTCAGAGATCTCCCTAGTATAGGCCCAGTGCCTTTCTGACCTAAGGGAATTTTCCCAGAACAATAAGGTAGGGGACACATGTACAGGTCTTACTGAAGTCTGGCATTTTTCCCCACCCCCAATTGTGATGTGCTGTCAGTCCTAAACACTCCAGTTCACACTAGAAGATAAAGAATTAAGGAGAAGAATTACCAAATGGATTCAAAGGCCTATGTCCAAACCCTAGCTCCCAGGACTTCAGGGTCTCAGATATGACATAGTTGTTCCTCAAAGTCTGGCTTTCTGAAGTGGACCCATCAACTTCAGCACATTCCCTGTCTACCTCGCCCTCATGGTGCTGGGAGGACCCCAGGAGGACCTTCCAGTCACAGGTGTCACTCACATGAGGAAGCAGGAGAAAGCTGCCACATCAGGGGTCTGAGGCAGGTGCCTCTGGACCAGTGTCTTGATATGTTGCCAGCGCCGGAAATTCCCATAGACACTGTCTGGTTTGGACAAGTAGTTTTCTGGGGAGTTGGCTTGGATGTTGGCGGGGCCACTCTCTCCATATGCTCCTTTTGGAGGTGGTGCAGAGTTCACTGGAGACCTGACAGGAACCAGCTGGACAACTTGCTGTGTGGTGGGAGGGCGAGGACCCAGGACCCATGTTCCCTCTTGAGGCTGGACAGCCGAAGCAATTCGGGCACTTATGAAGTTGTTTGCAGCCGGTGTTGTCATGAACCCCATACCCACACCTTGGGTCCCAGGGACATTACAAGTGAGAGGCACCTGAGTGAGAACAATGTTGGTATTGTGCACAGGTTGGACAGGCCGGCCTAGAGTTCCAAGCTGTACAATGTTCAGAGGAACAGCTGCACTCAGGGCAGCACTTCCATCTTCTGCAACCAAAGACATCCCAGGCAAGGCAGATAAGACTAAAGGATTTCTGGGAGAGATGCCTGCAGTCACGAGGGGTGCTGGGGGCTCCCAAAATAACTGGGGTGCTGGCTGGGGAGCAGGTGGAAGAACAGGCAAGGTTGCAAATGTAGGCAGGGAGGCACCAGGGTTGATAGTCATGTTCTGTCCCAGTGAAGATGCTGTGAAGATAAAGGAGAGAGCGGATGGAAGATGGAAAGTGTACCGGAGGGTGGCTCTCTGATCCTGGTAGTCAGTGGAAACTGGGGGAGAGGAGACTATAAAGTTTGCAGAGGTCCCTGAGTAAATTCCCTGCCGAGTTCAACTGGCTGGGCATCATCTCAGCGAGGATCTTCCTCCCCATTCCTCAAGATTCCTGGGATCACTGGGCTGTCTGAGGAAAAGAACCCTCAGCTTTCCCCACCTCTGAGAGGCTCTTTCAGGAATTCCTGGCAGCAAACTCAACGGTGTTCTAGTTCTCTTCCCACGAACGGATCCGTTTGTCTCTCTCTGGACCACTGTCTGAGCGCTGGTGCTCACGGGAGGCAAGGCACCATCACAGAGGCCCAGTTTCTGGAAGGGCCTCTGTGTAGGCGGCAGGTTTCAAATATTTTGACCTCAGCCCCTTCTGAGTGTTCCTTTCATGCCCCCAAAGCTCACTCCCTTTCTGGTCCAGCGCAACAATCCAAAAGCAACACTGAGTGATCCTCCAAGCCTGTGACCCGGAATCCTGGAGGGAACCTCGTAGCACGCCCTACCCGCTCCTAATACCTCCCACAGGAAACAGCAAAAGGATAGGCTCAGCAGCCCCACACTACAATCACTGGTCCCCACGATGGCTGGGAGCTATCCCCCACAGCTCTGATGGGCAAGATGGCCACCCAGTTGCTGGATACCCTGTCCTTGCAAACCCTCTAGTAGCTGTGGGAGACTGTAACGGAATGGAGGAGTGGTCCGGGGGTTTCTGGGGATTATCATAGCTACTGGCATTGTCACAATTTGGCCGTGAAATCTTGCGAACTCTCATCAATATATAAGAATGATTGAGGGAATGCAGTCATGAGCCAGATGCCAAGTGGGTGCAGTTATCTTAAGATGGTGCTGTTCAGTGGGAACTCACAAAGACCACATCAAAGAGAGCCAAGTCCAAAGCGTCTGTACATGATGGCCAGAACACACATTCTAGGTCTGCTTAACAGTAGTAGTAGAACATGTTCCAAGACAAATGGCTCTCTCCAAAGCCTCTGGCAAAGGAAACCAGCCACCTCAAAACCCACTGAAACCAACAGCAGCCCGCATCCCCTTCGCTTGTCAAAGCAGCATCAGGGAAGAGAGGCTTCCTGCCACAGTTAAATGATGGACTAAGGAAACTGCAGAGATAGTGCCAAGATAACACCTCTTAATTGGTATTTTAAAACGTAGTCTACAAATTCGGAACAAGCACCCACATCTTTCTTAGTTGACTCCCTCTAACTGTTCTGCCTCTGTAGAATCAAAGACATCAACCACCCGATAAAGGAGAAGCCTTCCCTGAGTGGGAAGGTGGAACTCTGAACTGCCAGTTGATGGAGTAATCTCTTCTTCTATAGAAAGGACCCCATTGAGCTCTTCCCTACCTAGCCATTTGTCTGAACTGTCCTCCTCAGGTCTAGGATAGCCCAGTTAAATTTCTGGGATCCATAATTTCATTGAACGAGTTCCAGCGGCCAGGAGAAGTGACTCAGAGATCAGCTGTTGCCTAAGATTCTTCTCTGGACCGCCACAGTGAGCCACCCCATACGCCTATGAGTTGTGCTCAGGAGACCCGCCTCCCATACAGAAAGATCTGGTCTAAGTCGTTTGCAGTATATTTCCTATGGCAACTTAGTTGCACTGTGGGCTCTGTTCATCAGCCTCCACCGTGGGATGTGCTTGTAGAAGTCCAGAGCTCTCGCCCCACACTCCTTAGTCCAGTCAGTCATTGCTAGTATCAAATTTAAATTGCCTTTGTCGGGGTGTCAGGCCCCATACCCTGGCACTCCAGACTTACCTTCCGAAGCTATTCCTATAGGCTTGGACAGTAACCATGCCTGTCTGCTCAGATCCATGGTGAGAAAACTCAGATAAATCACACCCAAGAATCACCAATTTATGGCCGATGCTCAAGAGAGCCAGCCACAGCCAAGAGAAAAGTTTGAAAGTAAACAGCTCCAGAATGTGGCAAGTAACATTCTAGAGTGGGGGAGGGGCAGGAAGTAAAACAGGACTGGGGGAACATTCCGAGAGGGGTTGTGGCAGGTGCACAAGAATCTTGAGGTCTGTTCAAATGATGCACCCTGGTTGGAAGTGATTCTGGATGGGATCTGTTTGCCTCTAGGTAAAATTTAATTTCTTTTCTCATATTCACAGAACCCTGGGCTCACTTATTCCTCTTTCCTCATTCCTTCCTCAGGAGACCTTGTTCAATTCCCTTCATCCTGAGCCCTCCATCCCTTTGACAGAGGGTGGGCTCTTGAACAATTTTTATAATGTTTACACTTACTCTGAACAAACTACAACATATATTCAGACAAATATAGAGGGTTTAAGTGATAGAGGAGTACAGCGTATTTGAAAATATGATGTTGGGAGGCTCTTCTTGTCTTGTGTATATCAATCTTTACAGAGCAGTGCTAGGATGTCTGTACCCTGCCTATGATTGTCTCTGTTATCATCCCCTTTTGCTAGAGGCCCCAGCCCCTGAAGGCATCACTCAGTATGTAGTCTACAGGACTCAAAGCTGAAATCATTTCTCTTTGGATCAATAGGACTGAGTCCTTTTATTGCAAATAGATATTTGACAACAGAATTAAAAATCTAGTCACTACGACAAAATTAATCTGTGGGGTTTTGTGACAAACTAGTCCTCCCAAGACTCTTAAAGGAAGTGGGTTAAACGTAAGAGACAGGAAGAGGAAATACATTCTCCCACTCCAAGACGAAGGGGCTTGGCATTCCTAGGGCCCTGACTGTCCAAGCATCCAAACCCACTGCCTGTGTACATTTGGTAAAGCCAGAATTCCATTTCCCGTTGCCCGATACTGACTCGTGTGCGCATGCACCCACCTTACTCCTAGCTCCAATATGATACTGGATTCACCAACTGTAGGCTTCCATCTTCCTGGGTTTTTTGTTTTGTTTTTAATATGCTGGTATCCTTGAAATCTTGTTTCCTGGTTGCAGGAAAAGACTATCTCTGACCTAATAGAAATTACCTTACAATTGTTAATGTTAAGATGCTGAAGCAAAAGACATTCTCAACAAATTATATTGGCATTTGCACAGACTGGAAATGCTGTCACAATGCATGTTGGTCAGAGGGCCCGTGGCAAAAGGCTTTACAAATGCAGTGAATTGTTTGCAGTTTGCACATTGGGCGTCTTTGAGACTTATCTGATGCAAAGACACCAACAGCAAGTTTGAGTAGCATGAAAAATTCAATACTCTATCATAAAGAGAACTTTGCATTAGATGATTTTGCTCCATTATTATAGGATAATGCTTGTCCTGAGCATGAATAAGGTGGATCATGCTAGGTGCAGTTCTTGGAGATTTGGCAAATTAAATATTTAATTTGTATTTGATTTATGATATTTTCTGATGATACAGAGTCATGACTGAAGGAGCAGGGGCCCTTCTGTGGGGGGGGGGGGGTTGGTTGTAGCACCCCTTTAAACAAAGCTTGCTCATATTTTAACATTGTGTGTCATTTGGTCAGTACTGAATGCTGGGAGACAGCGGTCTCATTTTGCATATGACAAGAGGGTTGTTAGGAAAGGGTCAAATGGGGATGCAAAAACCAAGAACCCTGTAAGCTGCCTGAGAAGCTGCTGCATGCAAGCCTCATGTCCCGGTAGGTAGGAGTCAATAGAGTTCCTGCTGTCCCAGAAGTTTGGGAAAGTAAAAGGTTTAGAGGGACCCAGATTTATCAAGTCTCAATTAAAAGTATTATGTCAAATTTTACAGGAAACATTTGTGAACTGACATTTATTGGCAAGACTCTCCTTGTGAAGTAGGAGATCTGAACACAGCGGATGTTGTAGGAGGGACCTTAGAGGTAGAGTCTGGGTAAAACACAGTGTCTCCTGGGCCTGAATTTCACCCCCCTCCCCCAGAAGTGTTCCTTAATGAAGCTTTCAGAAGCTTTCAGAAAGTATGCACCTTTAAAAGGTGCAAAGGAGACAAACGCCATCCAAAGTGAGAATGTTAGGTGCATGGGTAGAGGGTTTGTAATCCCTGTTTTTAAGGAGGGTTGACCAGCACAGGTTCAGAGAGGAGATGGGGCAGGGGAGGGGGGCAGCAGCGATGCCCCACGTGGTGCATTCTTTCCTCTCCCGCAAAGCTCTATGCTTCACCTGAGAGCTCCTCTTTGTGCATGCTATTGGAGTTCTAGCGCGAGCTCCTTGCCTCCTCTGGTTCTCTGCATCTGTCCGTTGTGCACCCGCTCAGCTCAGATAAACAACGAGGTCTCGAGCGTGCTAGCGTGAGCATGAAGGATGCTGGAGCGAGCACGCCTCTAACGTTTGGTGAATATGGCGGCGTCCAGAGTCCGTTACAGAGAAAGAGGTAACGGAAACTCGGGCCTGACTTCCTGAGCATACAATCGCCAGTGTAGCTGCTCTTGGCTATTAGTTCCTCGTGTCTTGCAGGCAGTGTGGCCCCGAGTGACTTTGAGTGCCCTCCCGAGGCCAGCCTGAAGCTGAGAGTTATTATACCACTGGAATTGGCAAGTGCTCAGACGAGGCTTTCTTTCCATCATTCCATAGGGTACCTGGCTTTTGATGTGTGTGTCGGGGGTAGATGGGCAAAGTTAATAAATGAGGTGTGAACTCTGAAAGTGTGCCTGATCTCTGTTGCCTACCCTCTTAGGAAGCTTGCTAAGTGTTGGAAAGGATTAGATAAATTTCTCATATTGAAAATGGGTCAACTTTTGACAGTCATACTCGCTGCACTTATAAAACTCGTCCATGGAAGCAGAACTATCAGCCAGCCTCCATGTTGTAACGCCATTGATTTCCATTGACATTTGTGACTTTTTCCACAACTGAATGACTGGTCTCTTAAATTCAGTCTTGGATCTGGTCAGGACCCTTTGGACTTTGAGAGTGGCGATGATCAAGAAAAGCATTACGTGAAAAGCAGATGAGTAAAAGAAAATTTATAACAGACTATTTTATTATTAAATTGTATTAATTATGTGACTGTGTGTGTGTGTGTGTAGAAGGTTGAGACTATGTGAAGGCAAAAAAATGTGTGTTTTCATTTTGGAAGACATGAGAATTGTGTATAAATGTGGTAGTATGCTTGGGGTTCATGGACACTCAAGAGTATGTTTTGTTTTCTGTATAATTTTATGATATAAATTTGGAATAATATATGGATTTGTGGTTTTGGATTATGAGTGTGGAGAATCTAATGTGTGTATTCCAGTGTAGGTGATGCAGTTTAGATAGTTAGACTTAAGATTTTTTGATAGTATGTAGAGTTTATTGTATTTAGACAATGTGAGGACATGCTTGTAACCTTGGACTTGGGGGTAGGTATTTGTAATTTGGGTTTGGGAATACCTTATCCTATCTTTTATCCCCTTGAAAGTAAGAATATTTTTTTATTGTGGATTTTGGAAGAAATCTATTTGGGCAAGAAATAATTGCGTATGGGCAATGTCAGTGAATCCTGTACATATTTCTGTGGCAATGCAAAAGGGAGACTATTGTTGGAAAATGGAAGGTTGTTTGTACATTTGGAATGTCATGGGTGGCTACAGGATTTATTGACTGTGTTTTATCATGTGAAGGCAGGTTGTGACCAGTTAGGGGTTGGTAGAATGGATATGTGCACCTGTAGTGTCAGGTTTGTGTGATACTATATTTGGAAGTTGGAGGAGTGATTTCTTTGTGGATTTCCTAAGTATGTCATCTCATGCTGCAGGTGACAAGACTGTACAGTTGTGGGAAGATGTTTGCACATGTGTAGTGTTATATAAACGTTTGCTGCTGGTGGGCAATTATGCGGGTTTGGAGTTTATATTTTCTAGTATGGCTTGTGGGCAGTTATGATTTTTATATAGGACCAGATTTTTATGTGGAGAATAGTTAGGTAACAGTGTGTTTACTAAAGGGTCATGTCACTTTGAATGAATGTTTTCTGATGATATATATATATATATATATATATATATATATATATATATATATATATATATGAGAATAATTAGTATAATAGAGTAAGTAAGTAAGCAAACACTTGTGTATTGGATGGATAAGTGAGATTGTATATTTGTGCAGGCAAGTGTGTGGTAACTATTGATTGCATTAGGATTTATAATATGGTTATGTGTTAGTATTGATAATGTAGGAAATGGTTTCTAGCAGCTAGAGATAATTCTGGATCGAGAGGTGATTTGAGCTTGTAATTTAATGTTAAGTGGGTGATGCATCTCTGTGTCTTGGGCATTTAACCTGGTTGTGTACCTCTCAATATCTGTGAGTACATGAAATATGTATATTTGTTCATAGAAAAAGAGATAATTTGTTTTATATATATATATATATATATATATATATATATATATATATATATATATATATAAAAATTACTTTTACATTGCTGTTTTAAAAACATCATGACCAAGGCAACTTGCACAAGAAAGAGTTTATTTGGGCTTACAGTTCTGGGAGGATAAGAGACCATCCTGGAGGCAAAGCATGGTGGGTGTGGCAGCAGGAACAGGAAGCTGAGCAGTCACATCTTGAGCCACAGCACAATCCATAGAGACTGAACTGGAAATGGCATATAATATCTAAACTCATAATGTCCACCACTTCCAGTGACACACTCCCTGCCATGAGGCTGAATGAGTTACCTCCCGACTTCCCCAGGCAACACTCACCAATTGAGGACCAAGTGTTCAAACATCCAAGCCTATGAGAAACATTTGCATTCAAACCAGTCTATGCACATGCCTTAGGTATGGCTGCTGATGGTGTGTTTTCAATGTGCATGGGTATGTTTGGGACTTGAGCTCAGAAGTTTGTGTTTTGCAGATACAGAATATTTACTAATATGTTATACTTGTATATATGCAGGCAGTGAAAGTAATTTTGTGTCTATGTGTATGAGAGTTGAATGTATATAAGTCACTGTACAGAATTTAGCCAATATACAGTGTGTGTGTGTGTGTGTGTGTGTGTGTGTGTGTGTGTGTGTGTGTGAGGGTATATAGGAATGGAAGTCAGAATATAACTCTAGATATTGGTATTCACTTTCCACATTGTTTGAGTTATAAGATCTCTCTGGTGTTTTTCTGCTGACTGGACCACAAGCCTCTGCACATTTCCCCATCTCTGCCTCTCATCTCCACACAGGAGAGCTGGGATCACAGACATGTGATCCTGCTGATCATGCACAAACCTGCTGCATACAGGTTTACAGGGTTTCCTTAGGCCTAGACTAAGGTCTTCACAGTTGCATAGCAAGAGCTATACCCATGGAACTGTCTCCCCAGCTCATGTTTAAGGTTTTCTTCATATCCAGAGGAACTATTACATACTGTTCAAATCCTTCTGTAGGCAGGGCATAGAGGAAAAAATTTAGGTCATGCTAAGTGTGCTGTTAAGGTGGTATGCCAACCAAACATGGCATAGTAAAATGCTGCAATCAAGGGTAGTGTGCTCACTAAACAGATTGGTGCATTGGACACCCTTTGCTTTGCCCTGGGTAGACAATGCCTTGACAGAATCCCAGGGATCAGCAACAGCCTTCCCACTAGAGGTTCGGAAGCTTGTGTTTAGATGAGAGTCCCCACCTCTCCCACCCTAGTGAACTCTGCCTTCCTAGAGCCACGCAGCAACTTGTTTCTCAGGGGTTTGTTACTCTGGACCTCAGCTCCTGTGAAGTGTTTTCTTTGTTTTCAGCAAATGCCTTAAGGTACCTCCTGGACCAGAAGACAGGCTGAGGAACCTGTTCAGATTCCAGAGACCTCTATCCTTGAGTAAGCATCTTTACGTCTCAGCCCAGCTTAGTTCTCTGCAAGACAGAGTACTAGCAGTGCCAACTGTCCAGGCTCGTGAAGATTTGAGTCAGTGAGGATAAAGTGCCTGGAGCAGTGAATGGCATCACATATGCTGTTGCTATAAATGATATGGCTTCTAACTGCTCATCTGTTCAGAATATGACTGTCTGTTTTCCTAATATACTCCTCTTCCCATGCACAGTCAGTCAGTCAGTCAGTCAGTCAGTCAGTCAGTCAGATGCCTCCCTGCTCTTGCTCCTCAATTCCCAGCCTCAGTGCCTTATGGCAAGGGAGGCCTGAAACCTGTGTCCTCTGCCAGGATCAAGGTCTCGGGGGACGGGAGCAAACCAGTTCCCTTTCAGAGCACCCAACATGTTGTCTTCACACAGGAAACAAAGATGAGGAACGTTTATGAAAGTATGGATTTTTGGCTTTCCCACAGTTCCCAGGAAGTCGCCTGTTCCCCAGAGCCTACACCTCACTGAAAGTGTGGCAGGAGTGACGTCAGTTCCTCACTTGCCACATCGCTGCCCAACCCATGCCCTTCAGTGCAGACTCCCTCCTCGGAAGCCGTTGACCTATGGCCTACTTGACCTAAGGTCTTTCTCCTTTTGTTCTGTCTTTGGCAGGAGGACACATGAGGCTGGCTGCTGAGGGGCATAGTGCAACACTGTCCCCATCGTGTGAGTAAGCTCAGAGTTGGACACTCAGTTACTGGTGGTAGAAAATGCCTGTCTGTCCACAGTATTGCTGCAGTAGATAACGGGTACACCTGAAAATGGACACACAACTTCATGCCAAGAGAGTGAAGTCTCTTTGGGCAAAATCAAAAGCAATGGGAACAGTGTTACTTCAGGCAATGTATTCTGTTCTCTGCATGTACCCCAGATTTCCTTTTGTATGGCTTTTGCTGTCTAAGCTATGTGTCTTAGTTGCTTCGATTATGTGCATATGCATACTGTATAGACACAGCACGCAGCTCTTCATCTATTGACTCCTCCATGTAAAATGTGTCTGGAAGGCCAGCAATATGGGCAGCAAATGAAATCACCAAGAGAATGGGCAGTCAGATATAATTTACTGAAATATAGTGCAAGTAAACCTCAGAGAGGGGACTGTCCAACCAAGAAGGCAGTGAGAATCCTGTCTAGTCCTCCAATTGGGAGGACGTCACTTGCTGTTACCTCTTAGGGGCTTCTTGTCTGAGTCCATTGCTGGTGGATAGGGTGGCATCTCACACTCTTATCAAGCAGCAAATTCTACAGTATGAGTTGTTTGTCTTCAGACTTTCTATCCCTTTAAGGCACCGTTAGTCATTATGGGTTAGGCTTCAGTTATTTGTGTAATACACCTTAGGTCACCAGGAAGCTGGGCTCCAAGGTGTCAAGCCTGGTGATTAAAATATGTGGGGAATTTCACTTTCTTTCTTTCTTTCTTACTTTCTTTCTTTCTTTCTTTCTTTCTTTCTTTCTTTCTTTCTTTCTTTCTTCCTTCCTTCCTTCCTTCCTTCCTTCCTTTCTTTCTTTCTTTCTTTCTTTCTTTCTTTCTTTCTTTCTTTCTTTCTTTCTTTCCTTATTCACTTTACATCCTACTCACTGCCCCACTCCCAGTCATCCCCTCCCACAATCCTTCCCCTGTTCTCCCTTCTCCTCTCAGCAGATGAGGGCCCCACTTGGTATCATCAAACCCATCACATCAAGTCTCTGTGAGGCTAGGAACATCCTCTCCCACTGAGGCCAGACAAGGCAACCCAGCTAGAAGAACATATCCCACAGACAGGCAACTGCTTTGGGAATAGCCACTCCCCAGTTGTTCAGGACCCACATGAAGACTAAGCTGTACATCAGCTACATATGTTTGGGAAGGCCTAGGTCTAGCCCATGTATGTTCTTTGCTAGTGCATGACCTTTGGTTGGTCATTCAGTCTCTGAGAGCTCCAGGGGTCCAGGTTAGTTGATTCTGTTGGGTATCCCGTGGAGTTCCCTTCCCCTTAGGGCTGCAATCCTTCCTTCTATTCTTCCATAAGAGTTCCCATCTACAGTGTGACTATGGGTGTCTGCATCTGTCTGAGTTAACTGGTAAGTGGAGCTTCTCAGAGGGCAGCAATGCTAGGCTTCTGTTTGCAAGGGTAACAGAGTATCATTAATAGTATCAGGAATTTGTGCTTGCCCACGGGATGGGTCTCAAGTTGGGCTAGTTATTGGTTAGTCATTTCCTTAGTCTCTGCTCCATCTCCAATCCCTGCATTTCTTATAGACAGGTTAAGTTTTCAGTAGAAATTTTTGTGGGTGGGTTGGTGTCCCTATCTCTCCACCTGGCTTCCTGCCTGGCCACAGGAGGCAGTATCCCCAGGCTCCATACTCCCAATGCTGTGAGTCACAACTAAGAAGACCCCACCAATTTTTGGGTGCCTCCCCTTTCCCGGGTCTCAGTCTCTTCCTGGAGATTCCCCCTATATACACCCCTCCTGCCAGTTGCAGATTTCCATTTATTCTCATGGCCGTCTGGCCATCCTCTGCCCTTCCCCATACCCAACCTGCACTGTCTAATTCCTCTCCTGATTCTCTGTCCCACTCAATCTGCCTTCCATGACCTTTCCATTCCCCCTTGTAAGCTCTTTCAACTCAAACATCCTCATTTTGTGCCTTCCGTCCTATCCAGCCTCCTTGGGTCGGGGGAGTGTAACATGGTGCCTGTATTTTATGGCTAATATCCACTTACTTAAGTGAGTACATGCCATGCATGTCCTTTTGGGACTGGGTTATCTCACTCAGGATATTCTCAAGCTCCATCCATTTACCTGCAAAGCTAACAATGTCTTAGTTTTGAATAGTTGAATAGTATTCCAATTGTGTAGATAGATGTATCACATTTTCTTTATCCATTGTTGAGTTGAGGAGCATCTAGGTTGTTTCCAGTTTGTGGCTATTATGAATAAAGCTGCTCTGAAGATAGTTGAGCAGCTGTCTTTGTGGGATGGTGAAGCATCTTTTGGATATATGACAGGGAGTAGTATAGCTGGGTCTTGAGGTAGAACTAGTTCCAGTTTTCTGAGGAACAACCAAATTGATTCCCCGAGTGGTTGTACAAGTTTGCACTGCCACAGCAATGGAGGAGGGTTTCTCTTGCTTCAGATCCATGCTAATATGAGCTATCACTTGAGGTTTTTTATCTTAGCTATTCTGATGGCTGTAAGTTGGAATCTCAGAATTGTTTTGATTTGCTTTTCCTGATGACTAAGGCTGCTAAACATTTCTGTAAGTGCTTCTTGGCCATTCGAGATTCCTCTTGGAGACTTTTCTGTTTGACTTTGTAGCCCATTTTAAAATTGGATTATTTGGGCTGTTGGTGTTTATCTTCTTAAGTTCTTTAAAATTTTTGGATATTATCCCTCTGTCAGATATAGGGTTAGTGATATTTTTTCCCATTCTGTAGGCTGGTATTTTTGTCTTATTGACAGTGTCCTTTGGCTTACAGATGTTTTGCAGTTTTATGAAATCCTATTTTTTAATTGTTGGTCTTACAGCCATTGGTGTTCTGTTCAGGAAATTGTATTTCCCATTTTCTCTGCTATGAGACTTAGTGAATCTGGTCTTCTGTTGAGGTCCCTGATCCATCTGGACTTGAGTTTTCTGCAGAGTAATAAAAATGGATCTATTTTCATTCTTCTACATGCGGACATCCAGTTAGGCCAGCACCATTTGTTGAAGAGGCTTTTTTTCTTCTTCTATTGTATGATTTTGGCTTCTTTACCAAAAATAAAATATCCATAGGTTCATGGGTTTATTTTGGGGCCATTGATTCAATCCCATTGATCAGTGTGTTTGTTTCAGTACCAATACCATGCAGTTTTTATCACTATTGTTCTGTAGTATACCCTGAGGTCAGAATGGTGATTCCTCCTGAAGTTCTTTTATTGTTCAGGATATCCTGATTTTGGATATCCTGTATTTATTATTTTTCCATATAAAGATGAGAATTGCTCTGTCAAGGTTTATAAGAAATTGTGTTAGAATTTTGATGGGGATGCATTGAATCTGTAGATTGCTTTGGTAAGGTTCCAATTCCACTGTTAATCCTACCTATCCATGAGCATGGAAGGTCTTTTTATCTTCTGATATCTTCTTCAATTTCTTTATTCAGGAACTTGAAGTTCTTGTCATAAAGATCTTTCACATGCTTGGTTAGAGTTACACCAAGATATTTTCTATTACTTGTGGCTACTGTAAAGGGTGTTGCTTCCCTAATTTCTTTCTCGGCCCATCTATCATTTGTATAAAAGAGTGTCAATGGTTTCTTTGAGTTAATTTTGTATCCAACTGTTTTGCTGAGGGTGTGTATCAGTTGTATAAGTTCTCCAGGAAAAATTTTGGTGTTCCTTACGTATATTATCATATCATCCAGAAATAGTGATACTTTTACTTCTCCTTTTCTCACTTGTATCCCCTTAATCTCCTTTAGTTGTCTTTTTGCTCTGGCTAGAACTTCAAATACTTTATTGAATAGATAGTGGGCAGCCTTGTGTTTTACCTGATTTTAGTGGAATTGCTTCAAGTTTCTCTCCATTTAGCTTGATGTTGGCTGTTGGCTTACTGTATATTGCTTTGATTATGTTTAGGTATGTGCCTTGAATCCCTGATCTAATACTTTTAACATGAAAGGGTGTTGGATTTTGTCATAGGCTTTTTCATCATTTAATGAGATGACCATGTGGGTTTTTTCTTTAAGTTTGTTTATGTGGTGGATTACTTTGGTGGATTTTCATATATTGAACCATCCCTGCATTCCTTGAATAAAGCCTACTTGATCATGGTGGATGATGTTTTTGATGTGTTCCTGGATTTGGTTTGTGAGTATTTTATTGGAGTATTTTTGCATCAATGTTCACAAGAGAAATATGTCTGAAGTTCTCTTTCTTTATAGAGTTTTTGTGTGGTTTAGGTATTAGGGCGATTGTGGTAGAATGAGTTTGGCAATGTTCCTTCTCTTTCTATTTTGAGGAATATTGGCATTAGCTTTTCTTTGAATTTCTGGTAGGATTCTGCACTAAAACCATCTGACCCTGGGCTTTTTTGTTTGTTTGTTTTGGGGGAGACTTTTAATGACTGCTTCTATTGTTTTAGGGTTATAGGGCTGTTTATATAGTTTATCTGATCTTGGTTTAACTTTGGTAAGTGGTATCTGTACTCCAGCTTGCTTCTTGGGTCCATTTGCTTGGAAAACCTTTTTTCAGCCCTTTACTCTGTGGTAATGCCTATTTTTATTGCTGTGATATGTTTCTTGTATGCAGCAGAATAATAGATCCTGTTTCTGTATCCATTCTGTTAGCCTGTGTCTTTCTATTGGAGAATTGAGTCCATTGATATTGAGTGATATTCATGGCTAGTGATCTTTTCCTGTTATTTTGATGCTGATGGTGTGTGTGTGTGTGTATGTGTGTGTGTGTATGTTTCCCTCGTTTTTACTGGGATGAACTTATTTCCTGTGTTTTCTTGTAGTTATCCTCCTTGGGTTGGAGATTCTTTAAAAGTACTTTCTATAGGACTGGATTTGTGGATAGATATTGTTCATATTTGGATTTCTCTTGAAATATCTTGTTTTCTCCATCTATGATGATTGAGAGTTTTGCTAGGTATAGTAGTCTAGGTTGGCATCTGTTGTTTTTTAGAAGTTTCAATATATCTGTCTAGGCCCTTCTAGCTTTTAGAGTCTGTGTTGAGAAGTTGGATTTAATTCTGATAGGTCTTCCTTTTTATGTTACCTGACCTTTTTCACTTGCCACTTTTAATATTCTTTCTTTGTTCTGTAGATTTTGTGTTTTGAATATTATGTGGAAGGAGGATTTTCTTTCCTGATCCAGTTTAATTGGTGTTCTATAAACTTATTCTCTCTCTCTCTCTCTCTCTCTCTCTCTCTCTCTCTCTCTCTCTCTCTCTCTCTGGGTTTTTCAAGACAGGGTTTCTCTGTATAGTCATGGCTATCCTAAAACTCATTCTGTAGACCAGGCTGGCCTTGAACTCAGAAATTCGCCTGCCTCTGCATCTCAAGTGCTGGGATTAAAGGCATGTGCCACCACTACCTGGTGGTGTTTTTTTTTAGATATCTCTTTCTTTAGGTTGGAAAAGTTTTCTTTTATGGTTTTGTTGAAAATATTTTGTATGCCTTGGAGCTGGGACTCTTCACCTTCTATTCCTATTATTCTTAGGTTAGGTCTTTTCATTTTATTCCAGACTTCCTGGGTGTTTTATGTCAGTAGCTTTTACATTTAACATTTTCTTTGACTGATGTGTCAGTTTCTTCTATTGCTTCTATGCCTGAGATTCTCTCTTCCATCTCCTGTATTCTGTTGGTGATGTGTCTGTTGTTCCTGTTCTCTTCCCTAGGTTTTCCATCTCCAGGATTCCCTCAGATTTTTACTTTATTGCTTCTATTTCTACTTTCAGGTCTTGCACAGTTTTATTTCCTTCACCTGTTTAATGGTATTTCCCTGTATATTTTTAAGTGATGTATTTGTTTCCTCTTTAAAGACCTCTACCTTCTTAATTGTATTTTCCTGTATTTCTTTAAGAGATTGATTCATTTACTCTTTAAAGTCCTCTATTATTTTAATAAAATTTGATTTAAGGTCATTTTCTCAGGTTTCCATTGTGTTAGGCTATGTAGAGATTACTGTAGTAGGGTGGCTGTGTTCTGAAGGTGTCACATTCCCCTGGCTTTGGTTGATTTTGTTCTTTCGAGGGCCTTTAGTCATCTGGTTGGCTTTGGTCCCTGGATGTTCTTCTAGTAGTAGGTATTGAGAAGGAAGTTAACATCAGTTGTCTTGGTGTGCAGGCCTCTGATGGGTATCCTTGCGTTGTATTGTTCTGGATCTGCCGTCTACATGGTTTAGGAGCCACAGGTTTGATGAAGGTAGGCAGAGAGGTGATGGGAAAATGGAGGTCTCCCTGGGATACCAAGCTGCTCAGAGCAGCTTGGCTTGCTCCAGAGGACTCAGTAAGCAGAGAAGATTGGGGGTGGGTGAAAGGGAAGCTTACCTGTGTGGTTCTGGATCTACAGGTCTGATGAAGGTGGGCAGAGAAGTGGGAGGAGAATCTTTTGTCAACCAGCTGTTCTCTTAAGCCTCTGCCCTCATTTCTAGGGAATTCTCTTCTCCTTTTTTTTTTTTAAACCCCCATTGTCTGTATTAGAGGCTGGTCTTTGCAGAACACCCAAGCAGTTAAAAATCCATCATTTGAGATTGATTAAATATCATAGAATGAAAAAAAATCAAAGAATATGATAGTATGTTGAATTCCTTATATTCATTTGCATGTATGGTTTTAAAGGTAAAATGGGTGCTCAGTTTATTTGGGGAGAAGTCAAAATGTAGGAGGATGGCTCAGTCCTGAAAATGCAATATGTTTGTTTGAATACATTTTGGCTTGGGGATACTGCCAGATTAGTTTAGAGGATTGAAATAGATCAATGATTGCCCAGGTATTGTGAGATAAAGCTTGATTAAATAATCACCATATCTTCATGTTGCTATTGAAGAGATTAGATAGTATAAAGAAACAACCAGTTGTATTAATTTACTACATATATTTATATTAAAATTATTTGGAGAAAGTGTCCCAATGGGAGTGGTCTATGCCGAGCCTGGTATCTATCTCATATCTGCCTATGGATCAGGATATAGATTTCAACAACCGCTCTAGCAGCTCCCTGCATGTCACCATGCTCCCTGCCATCCTCCCCGCCCTGTTGATTGATAATGGGCCAAATCTCTGAAAGTGTAAGCAAGCCTACAATTCAATTTTTATTTTTATGAGTTTCCCTGGTCATAGTGTCTCTTCTCAGTAAGAGGATAGTGACTAGGACACATGAGGACCAAAGCTTGGATGCTCCGTTCTCATATAGAAAGCTGTGTGTGGTGGCATGCACTTATAATCACAGTACTGAAGACCCTGTGGAGACAGAGTGGTATCTGGAGCTCACTGGATAGCCACCTTAGCCAACTCAGTGAGCTCCAGGTCAGTGAGACCCTCCCTTAAAAATAAGAGTGGTATGGGACAATACACGATGGCCTCTGCACATGAGCAGTGTGGACACACACATATACACTCAATATACCCCCACAACACTCCCAACACATGAAAAGACTGGGCCCCCAAACGCCTTCCCCTGCTGCTGTATGTTACCTAGAATTGAAATGTCTCATCAGGGCTGTCTTGGGCGTAGACCTTTTATCACGTGCTGTTCCTGTCCTGCATGTCAAATGCTGTCTGTAACTGATGCTAAGTGCTGAGGGGGCTGACAGATGGAAGGTCCAGGCAGGATTATCACAGCAGAATTAGACTACTGCAGCTAGTTAACTGAAACCCAAGAGTCTGCTTCTCTCCACCAAAAATGATCAAGGAAGGCCAGGAAAAAAAATGCAGAGAAGAGACACGAGAGGAATTCCAAATGGACATTGCTGTACTTGATCTGTGCTTGTATGTGGCGATCCATGTGTGTTCGTGTTGATGTGTGTGCCTATATGTGTGCTCATATTCATGTATATTGCATATTCCTTTGTAAGCAGGCATGTGTGCATATTCATGTGTGTACATGTGGAGATCAGAAGGACACTTTGAGTGTTACCCTTGGGAAAGCTGTCTTCTTCCTTTGTCTCTCACTGACCTGGAACTTAACCATTAGGGGAGACTGGCCATCCTGCAAGCCCTGGGTCCCTGCCTCTTAATCCTAGCTCCCTACTGTTGGGAATCACATGTGCTCACCACCATGCCCAGCATTCTCAATTGGGTTCCAGGGATGGGGTGCAGGTCTTCAGACTCACAAGGCAAATGTTAACTGACTGGGCTATCCCACCAAGACCACCTGAGATATTTCTTACAGGCCTAGACTGGTGGTAATGAACTCCCTTGAGTTTTGTTTATCTTGAATGTCTATTACTTCTAAATGGCAGTTTTGTTAGATAGAATTTTTTTGACAGATTTTTTAAAAGCATTTTAATTCTGCCATTGCACTACCTTCTAGATTATAAAACTTTTGTTAAGTAATATGAAGGATCCCTTGTATATAATTTTTATCATCTGTACTGAATAAACATAGGCCTTTAGGCACATGTATGTATGTGTGTGTTTATGTGTATGTATGTATGTATGTATGTATGTATGTATGTATAAATGTACATGTGCGTGTGTGTGTGTGTGTGTGTGTGTGTGTGTGTGCAAATGCTCACACAGAACAAGGTAGTTCCCAGCATGGGATAGAGTTTTGTCAATACATCCTCACCAACATTCACTGCCACTTGTTTTTTTTTCTTTATTTATTTGATATGTCATACATGTATATAATATATTTTGGCCATATTCAACCTTATAATGCTCTATCTTCCTTCCCCAATACTCTCCTTGAACCCCTTTTCTCCAGCAAGTCACGATAGTGACAATTCTGGAGTTTTGGTTTATTAAAAAAACAAATATTATAAGAACATGTTTTTTTAAATCCCATGTGTGGAATATGGTGACTGCCTCAGATTGCCTGCAGCAGCTGACTGAGATTTACCTGGTGCTCTAGCAGAGATGTGATTTTTCTGGCTGCAGATAGTTTTTGCGATTGTGTGAAGTTTGGAATTCTGGGTATTTTCAGAGGGTATATAAATGATAGGCTCCTGAGATGGTATGGTGAATTGTTGGTTGTCGTTGGTCATGGTTTGTTAAGAACTAATATGCAAAGAAAAAAATAACAAGAAGAAATTAGATATCCTGATGGCCAATATCAAACTTGCTCCAAAAAACTAGATACCCCTAATCAGCAGGAAGTAGTCTAATGATAATATCACCCCCTTTCCAACCCTTTGCTTTATTCAGGGATCTCTTTCCTTTCTATCTGTTTTTCTCTCCTATGTAGTATTACATGGTTGGAAGGGTAGAAGAAAAGGGGTAGAGAAAGGTGCCAGAAAGAAGAACCCACAAAGTAGCAAAAGACAGCTTTAAGTGGAGCCTAGATGTGGCACTCAGCAGAATGGAAGTTTGATTTCAAATGCCATAGAGAAAACGACAGAGCTCGGAGGAATGGATTTTTTTTCCCCAAGATGCAAGCAAAAGAACCCAAGTAGCAAAGACAAACTTCCCCTTCTGCTTTTCATGACTTCTTATTGTTTTGCTTTCTCGTGGTTCACTAAGTTTAATTGGGGTTGCATGTATAAGCATGTTTTTGTTTTGTTTTTTCTGGAACAGGGGCAAGTTAGTAGTGACTATATCACTGGAGAAAATGACTGTCCTGCTCCCAGCAACCATTACTTGCCAGTACCTTGGCAGGGGTCCGGCCTCATAAGCCTGCCTGCCTCCCATCCATGGTGGGATGGTGGTGCAGGTAACACAACTGCTGTAATCACGAGTCCTGTTTTCTCATATACAGTCAGTCTGAATGGAATGAAATGGAATCTCAAAGCAGGTTTAATTTGTATTTCATTGATTGCTTATATGTTCTTATTGTTTTTTATACGTTTTGGCCATATGTTTTATTTTTTAATGTTTTTATTTATTCTTTGAGAATATATTCTCAAGAATAAAGGGGCACCAGGAAGTAGAATGGATCTGAATCCTATGTTCAAGGAGATAAACAAATTAAGGGAGTGGTGTTCTGAAAGCAAGACCCCACCCTGCTAAGCTTATTGTTTATGCTTTTGCAGTGGAACAAAAGGACTTGATTATTTTTTTCATTCGGACTTTTAATCTGAAATGAACTACAATCCAGAAGTGAAGAGCCCAACAGTGATCCAGATCTTGAAGCTGGAAGACACAGGCTTTTGATCCAGATCTTGAGGAGTAGTGGCCATGAAAAGCTTAAGCCCAGCATGGTGGTATACACCTTTAATCCAAGCATTCAGGAGAAAGCCATGGAGATCTCTGAATTCACGGTTAATCTACAGAGTAAGTTCCAGAAAGAGCAAGCTTAGGTAGTGAAGCAGTTGGAAAACAGACAGCTGGTTATAATGTATAGAACAAGGGGGTCATGTTCCAGTTCCAGTGAGCAGCAGAACTCAGCAGCTTCGGCCATGTGGCTCTGGCTTTAGAATCAAGAGTAGAAGAAGACTACTAATGATGTTGGTTAGCTGGAGCTAAGAAATTAGCAGTGATTAAGAAGAAGCTAGCATCACTGAGGTGAAATCATCTGGGAAGTGTTTTCTGAGAGCACAAAGAAGTGGTGTTCTAGAGATTGCCAAGGTTGTATCTCCTGCTGCAGCTGGACTTGGTAATGTGTCAGAATAACCCAGATGGTATGGATTTTGAAGGCATGAAGGGGTCTTGGAGAACAGCTGAAGCTTGACACTGTGAGAGGCCAGGGAAGGCCATTGGTGAAAGTACAGACTTGGTTGCAGTTGATGGCCTGGGGCTGAAGGGGTCATGCAAAGAAGTTGAGGCTTGGTACCATATAGGGAGCCTATGACAGGTTATTGGGTAAAGCCTAGTTCCAATGAAAAACCCCATCATGTTAGAGATGCCAGAGCTGTAGGATACCTGCTGAGGAGAGCTGCTAGGAGGGAGTTGAACCAGCCTAAGAGAAAGAAGTGTGTTGCAGTCAACAAAGCAGGAAGAAGTTGGAGATCTGAAGAGTATTTTGATATCAGACACAGAGATCAGACAGCCATCAGACATGAAGTTCGAAGTTTCTCTAGGTGTTTTTTGGTCTTGCTTTTGTCCAGGATCTCCTTACAATGATGTTTTGAAATGGTACGTATATCCTGTGATTTTGGGGGTATGTGATCAGCATTTTTATTTTGATTTTATAGGGAATTAGAATGAAGCAATTGGGTGAATCTCAGAAGAGACTGTGAACTTCTAGACATTGTTGAGACTGTGATAAACTTTGAAGTTTCTTTTTTCTTTTTAATTTGGACTGATTGTTCAGTTAATTTGCTTATATATTGATTGGATGGTTTGATTTCTTTTTTTTTTTTTTTAGTGTGTAGTTTTTGAAGTCCCTTATAAATTCTAGATCAAAATCTCTTATGTGAAGTTAAAGATGGATAGAAAGACCTAGAGGGATGGAAGATATAGACTTGTCCTGCAAGCATGAGGCCATGAGTAAGATCCTCAATATTCATGTAAAATAAAACTGAATATGGCAGAACATGCTTGTACATGAGAACGCCTGGGACTTGTTAACCAGCTAGCTTTAGCCTACTTGGCAAGCTACAGGCCAGTGAGGGAGCCTGTCTCAAAAAATGAAAAGCTCCACTGGCTTCCACACATGTATCTTTATAAACACATGTACACAGACACAGACGAACTGACAAACAGACACCACACACACACACACACACACACACACACACACACACACACACGACAGTGCAAATTATGGGGATACAAGAAGGAAAAGGAATCCTGTACTCAGCGTCTGGTTGAAGACTCTTGTCAGCTGAGAATCAGAAGCCCAGTACAATTAACATTTAGTTACACCCTTCTGTCTTCCCAGATACAAACTGTAATCCTCTGGGAACCTCAACTAGAAAGCTCCTTTATAAACGAAGAACATATCCTGCTCACCCTCATCCCCACCTTGATATCCTCGCACCATCCAGTTTTAGCTACTGTCCAGAGCACCCTTCCCCAATGGCCCCAGGTCACTACTCAGATGGAATGTGATCATCTTTTCTTTCCTACAGCTTCCAGCTTTATCACGTTTCTGGGCCTAGTCCTTGTCCTCTACAGAAACTATATAGCTCTGCATCTGCATGAAAGCAAGGGTCCTCTGTACCCTGACCCAGTCAGGCTTCCATGTAGACCCAACCTTGGTACTGTCCAATGCCAGACCAACCAGCATATCAAAATGGTTCTTTCACTATTTTAAATGCTTTTTTTAAAATTTTTTTTNGGACACATGTTCCACTATGTTCATAGCAGCCTTATTCATAATAGCCAGAAGCTGGAAAGAACCCAGATGTCCCTCAACAGAGGAATGGATACAAAAAAATTGGTATATTTACACAATGGAGTACTACTCAGCTATTAAAAACAATAAATATATGAAATTCCTAGGCAAATGGATGGATCTGGAGGCCATCATCCTGAGTTAAATGCTTTTTAAAGTGTTTGTGTGTGAGCTGGAAGAACTTCTTAACAACCCTTTTAGATGTCAGTCATACCAGCGAAAACGGGTCAAGACACTTCAGTGTGTCTCTTCTTTGAGAGCCCACAGCCATGGTCTCTAGCATGTCTTACTTTTCCTTCCAATTGCACTCGTGCTTTCCATCTGTGTTTACAATGTCTTTTATTACTCTGTAGTTGGTCATACTAGTTGATACTAAGATTCTGCTCTGTAGTGAAGGGTCTGGCTTTGCCCAAATGGAGGTCTCTAAGAGATCAAAAGAGTCCTCTGGGCTACTTTGGGCTAGCCTTAGAGCTGTGAATCTGTAGTCTCCCATGCCACATCTAGGCTTGGGAGTTCAGACCCGCCCCTGAGGGCGTGCCACAGAACTTGGTTAGCAGCTAAGCCTGCCCCCTTTTGTCACTGTCTCAGCCCGCCTCCAGCGCAGGGGCACGGACCTGCCCCTGACCACTGACCCAAAGACTCAGAGCATGCCAATGACTTCCCAGGAACAGGACCTTCCTGCACAGAGGCTCCGTGCGACTCCACGTGCTCACAAACATGGAGTCAGGGCCCCTGGGAATGGGATGGCGGGGTTTTCCTTTTTTCCTACCCTCCTTTAACTAAGAAATAATATTCAGTAAAGTACAGAAATGCTTTAATCAGTGATTCGTCTCAATGTTTGTTTTTCTCTCTCCCTAGCTTTCTATTAGGTCCCCTGCCCGCTTTCCAGGGGAACCCGATATACTTTTGGGGTGTCGCTAATGGCCCCCTTCATGAATCCATCCTTGCTGGTGCTGACAGTTAACTGGCAGATAGAGCGATAAGTTCAACCAATTCAGAAAAATCAGATTTGTATTGATAACTCCAATCCCAGTACATATACCCTTGCTACTGTCTTCAATCTAGCTCTTTCTGTAACAGAAATATACAATATATATAAAATGTATATTGCATGTAAACATTATATAGCTAAACTTATAAATACATAACATGTAAACATAAATATATGTAGTATGATTATATAATATACATATACATACACACACACACACATATGAGAATGTGTGAGTCTCCTCACTCATTGGCCAGTTCAGTCCACAAGGGCAGTCAGTAGGACCAGAGACATTAAATGGGGGTTGAGAAACCCTGTGAATGACCACACTGGGACTGCTTGTCAGTTGATCAACTTTACTGAGTGAATGCATGTGAATGAAGGCTTGTAAAGACTTGAGGGACTTAGAATAGAGACATCCAGGATGGCTAAAGGTCATTGGCTGGGGGGCTTAGAGTACCTGGAATGCCTCATTAGTATGGGGAAGCATTTCAGGAATCTCAGGTTCTGGCTGAACAGGTCTTTTTCAGGAGAAAAGCAATTGATCCTATAAACTAGTTGAGGCTACCGACATTCCTCAGGTGGAGGCCAGTTTGGGGGCTTAGAATTTCCCAGATAAGGTCAGAGAAGAAGCAGCTCTGCTAACCAAAGGGAGTCTCCCACATTGTGCCAAGCCCAGGGCTATCTGGTCGTGGTGGACTGCGTCCTTAATTAGCAGAGTTTTCCCACAAGAATGGATCACTTTTGAAACTATACCCAATTATTGAGTCAGCCTTCTAATTTTTCTTCCCATAAACATAAACCTCCTGGTCCTGAAAAGCACCTAAGGCACTTACCATGGGACATCAGTAGGAGCACAAGGTGGTAGGAGGTATTTGACAGCCAGTGTGGCATTTAAATATAATTATCTATGTCTGTAGAGTAACAGTGGTTAATCCCCTGCTTAAACGCTGAGCACCGAATCTTAGAGTTTGGGGTTAGGTACATCTCTGATGTCACTCAGCTCCAAGATTCCGTGAGGCTCTGTTTCCATGCCACCCACTCGCTCTGTCACAGAGACATTTACAGGTGCCTGCCATGCCCTGCCTTGAGCCTCCTCAGTCCCCTTGGCCACAGTTACAAGAAGAGCAGAATGGGTGGCATAAAGAAGAAGGCAAATATCAAACCTGGAGAACCCCTATGCCTGCGGAAGGCCCTTGTGAACAACACTGGGGAGGAAAAGAGAGTCAAGCTTCAGATTCAAAAACTAGAAAAAGCTCTAGCCTTCCGCTTTACAGAGATGGAGAGACAGAAAGAAACACTGACGACGTTTTTGACGAAGCTTTACAAGACAACTGGGTATTTTCCTCAAAGCGAATTATGGTGACAGTTACTACAGCAGGTGAAAGATCCATCTTAAAGCGTCAAATCCAAAACCACTGAATCTCTGTTCTCTCCATAGAACCAAAGAAAGCCATAAAAAAGCAACCAGACACCAAAAGTAAGACTTTAGCTGGGGACATAAATGAGCCATCTTGGAAAAAATCCACCCCTATCTGTCCACCAACACAGAACGAGCATCAACTTTTCTGTGTGATTCCATTTCTTTACAGTTACATGCAACACACACATTATTATTATTACTATTATTATTATTTTACAAGCTTTCTTGAGACTTATAATTGTAAGGTCACAAGCCAGAATCTGGCTTGGTAGTGAATTTTTTAAAATTTGTTTGCTTTGGTGTGTGTGTGTGTGTGTGTGTGTGTGTGTGTGTGTTATTTTATATAGGTCTCCGTTTATAACCAAGCTGGCTTTCAACTCACTATATAACCCAGTTGACTCCTAATTTGTGTCATTTCTCCTGAATCAGCTTCTGGAGTGCTGGATTTACAAATGTTGTTACCATCCTGAACACAAGGCAGAATGTCATGGCCTGTTCTTAGCTAGTTGGCTTACTTAAGCCTGGAGAACATGTTTCAAGATTCCTATTTGCATTGAGGCCCTGTGAAACACATCTCTAGCTATTGGTAAGCCTTAGGGCAGGGGCTGGAGGGATGACTCAGCAGTTGAGGGCACATGGTACTCTTCTAGAGAACCCTGGTTCAGCTCCCAGTGCCCAGGTCACCAGCTCATAACCATCTGTAACTCCAGCTCCAGGAGATACGATGACTCTGACCTACACAAGCGCCTGCACTTGTGTGTATATAATCACATGTGTGTGCTCACGCATGTGCACACATACATACACATACACACAAACTCACCTGCCCCTAAGTAAAATTAAAATATTAGTCACAACAATAAATCTTAAGAAATAAAAATTAGAGTGAAACATAGTAAGAGATGCTAACAGGTACACAGCTAGTTAGCAAATGCCAGCACTTCTTGTTTGCAACCACAGTCCCTGAAGTACAGGAAGGTTCTGTGCAAAGTCNCAAAGTCCTAGCCCTTGCATACGGATGTTCCTATGGACAAAGTCCTAGCCCTTGCATACGGATGTTCCTATGGACAAAGTCCTAGCCCGTGCATACGGATGTTCCTATGGACAAAGTCCTAGCCCGTGCATACGGATGTTCCTATGGATAAAGTCCTAGCCCGTGCATACGGATGTTCCTATGGACAAAGTCCTAGCCCTTGCATACGGATGTTCCTATGGACAAAGTCTTAGCCCGTGCATACGGATGTTCCTATGGACAAAGTCCTAGCCCTTGAATACGGATGTTCCTATGGACAAAGTCCTAGCCCGTGCATATGGATGTTCCTATGGACAAAGTCCTAGCCCTTGCATACGGATGTTCCTATGGACACGGGTCTCTCTCGGTGGCTGGTCACCATCATGTGGGAAGAACATACACATTGTGCTTGTTGCCCTCCAGTGAGTGGTCCCAAGGGCAGGAAAGCCAGGTGCTATTGAGGAAGCTGTGTGTTTTGGTGGTTGGGTATTCTCTGTGTTCCTTTGAAGTAAATTCATGGAGCTGTGCAGCTCTAAACAGTAGGAATCAGAGCTTGCGATATTACAAGGAAAGAAGCCTATAAGGTTTATCTACTGTCATCAGCATCTGGACCAACTCTGTTGGTTATGGGCTCAACCTCCTATTGCCTATATATTTGTTTGAGTTTGTCTTACATTTGTTGGAATCAGTGTCGTCACTGTTGAATGTCTAGCCTTGCGTTGGTAAGGGAAGGATGGCCAGTGGAGAGCTATGCTGAAGGCTAAGGCTGACTTGTTGTAATATGCTGAATATATGTATGGTCCTTGTTTGTACTGGGATGGCACATTGGTGATTGAGTCTCTGTTGATCATCAGTATCTAGAAGCTTGGTGTGTTTTTATGGGTATGGGAAAAGATTTTACAGGTGCCCTCTGTATTTGCAAAACAAGTTAATTTAGTTGTATACCAAATTGGATCCTTGACTATAAGGCATTCACACATGGACTTCTCATAGGGGAGACAATTTATTGTTAAAAAATGGAACTGGGACAAATATGTAACATAATAATGGCTGGATTGTTATAGTGTAACATGGCTGTTGAGACTATCTGTTCTGTCAGTTACACATACAGCTGTGGTGCTTTAGTGGTAGCATGGCTGACTTCTTGGTGACTGACTGTCTTTTGTGAGATGTTTTTAAAGAACACCCCGTAAGAGCAGGATTCTCCATGAGTAATAAAGGGCAGAGTAACACAGTAGAGACTGAAGTTGCAGGTCATGTGTGACCAGCACAGGGGAACTGGCTACTCCCTAATCATGTTGGGGTGCCGTGCAACCTGAGATTGGATTATTGTACATCTGTTGTGGAGTAAGCATGAGAGAAGCAGATGAGGGGGCTTCTTGACATAGCACTGGTCAGAGCTGCCGGTCTTAGATTATGAGCTGATACAGGCACTCAGAGTGCCAAGTCCCTGTCAGGGCTGCAGAAGGACCAGCAGCTTTTCCTCAAGGAAGAAGAGGGGAGAGGAACAGAAATGTCAGGCAGTTCCTTGGCTGCAGGAGGCAACATCAGAACTTTCTGTCCATGAAATTGTATGTTTTTCCAGCATGATCATTAGAAATGATAGCATCATTGTTGGAGGTTCCATTATTTTATCGTGAATTTAAATATGGTACAGCCAAATCTTGCATATCGTACAGACAGTGGCCTGTGTGTTTTGAACGGATTCAGTTCTATTTAAAAGCCCATACAGGTTTCTTCTGATAGTCTTCCATTATTTTGTCGTAGTGCCTGGCAGTACCCATTATATCTGCTGTGTGGCTAAACACGAGCCTTGATCTGAAGTTGCAAGGACTCTGCCATGGCTTTGGTGTGGTTTGAGGATAGCTCCTGAAGGTGCATGTGCTAGCAGCATCCGGTTCTCCCGTGTAGCAGTGTAGAGGTGGTGAGGACTTGGTGGAACCTAAAGAAGAAAGAGGCTTGTAGGTAGAGGCCTGACCTTCCTGAATGAGCTAATGGTCTGGAGGGAGTTGGGCAGATCTCAAGGGACAGGATTAGATCCTCAGAGAGCAGGCAGTTATAAAATCAATGCCTCTCTCTTGCCCACTCTTATTTCTTCCTTCCAACACATCTGCCGTTCTGCACATGTTCATGACCTGCCACCAGAATCTTTAAACCAAGGGTTTTTTCTTTGTTTTTTTGGTTGGTTGGTTTTGTTTTTTTTTTCCTGCTGCTATAACAAAACACTCTGGCAAAAGCAACTTAAGGAATAAAAGATGTCTTTGGCTCACAATGTCAGGATCCAGTCCATCACTGCAGTGCAGTCAGAGTGGCAGGAACATGAAGCAGCTGGCTATACGGCATCCTGAGTCAGGAGCAGAGAGCATTGAACTAACACACGCGGGTTGGCTGTACTCAGCTTGCTTTCTTTACTTTCGTACAGTTTAGGGGATAAGTCTGCTCTCCCTGCCTAGGAGTTTGCTAGTACTCCTCCCCAAAGCCTTGCTGAATGCCTTGTCCATCCGCTTGATATTACACACAAGTCCGTTAGAACACAAGACACTGAGGGCAGGGCAACGGAGCCAATCCATTGATGTTTAGTATAAATGTTAGTGACGGTATGAGATGGTGACTCCAGAACACTGAGATCTGGATACAGCCTTCCAGTCTAGAATGAGCTATTCACTAACAGCTCATTCTGCCGTGCCTAATCAGCACATGAAGCCGAGGGGCAGCAAGTGCAGGAGCGGCCCTTTCCAAAACTGCATCCAGGGAGTGGCCCTCTTCTATATTTTTATCTACATTTCTGCACCCTTGCACTCTTGGTGACTAAAGATCTAAATTACCAGGTGTGGGAAATGGTGACAATTCTTTCAGCCTGTTGTCATTTGAATGGAACCTGTACTTATTGTGAGAGAGACAAAGAGAGAGAGAAAGAGAGAGAGAGAGAGAGAGAGAGAATTGTATGTGCATGTGTGTGTGTGTGCACTCTCACATGTGTATGTGGTCTGTGCATGTGCACGTGTGTGTTTGTGTGTGTTTCTTGGAGTAACAGGAAAGGATGGGGTTATAGCTATAAACAGCAAGGATGAAGACTGCTTCCATGTTGGAGGGTGGGGAGGGATAAAGGGAGCCTGGAAACAGGTACCTCACAGGGTGTCTCTAAACTTTTACACCCAGCCATGGCTCTTTTTTTATTTTTTTTTTATTAGATATTTTCTTTATTTACATTTCAAATGCTATTCTGAAAGATCCCTATACCCTCCCCATGCCCTGCTCCCCTACCCATCCACTCCCAATTCTTGGCCCTGGCATTCCCCTGTACTGGGGCATATAGAGTTTGAAAGCCTCTCTTCCCAATGATGGCCAAGTAGGCCATCTTCTGCTACATATGCAGCTAGAGACACGAGCTCTCAGGGTACTGGTTAGTTCATATTTTTGTTCCACCTATAGGGTTGCAGACCCCTTCTGCTCCTTGGGTACTTTCTCTAGCTCCTCCCTTGGGAACCCTGTGTTCTATCATATAGATGACTGAGCATCCACTTCTGTCGTTGCCAGGCACTGGCATAGCCTCATAGGAGACAGCTATATCAGGGTCCTTTCAGCAAAATCTTGNGGGTACTGGTTAGTTCATATTTTTGTTCCACCTATAGGGTTGCAGACCCCTTCTGCTCCTTGGGTACTTTCTCTAGCTCCTCCCTTGGGAACCCTGTGTTCTATCATATAGATGACTGAGCATCCACTTCTGTCGTTGCCAGGCACTGGCATAGCCTCATAGGAGACAGCTATATCAGGGTCCTTTCAGCAAAATCTTGCTGGCATAAGCAATAGTGTCTGGGTTTGGTGGCTGATTATGGGATGGATCCCTGGGTAGGGTTGTCTCTACATAGTCCATCCTTTCATCTAGCTCCAAACTTTGTCTCTGTAATTCCTTTCATGGATATTTTGTTCCCTATTCTAAGGAGGAATGAAGTATCCATACATTGGTCTTCCCTCTTGATTTTCTTGTGTTTTGCAAATTGTATCTTGGGTATTCTAAGTTTCTGGGCTAATATCCACTTATCAGTGAGTGCATATGTAGTGACTTCTTTTGTGATTGGGTTACCTCACTAAGGATATCCTCCAGATACATCCATTTGCCCAAGAATTTCATAAATTCATTGTTTTTAATAGCTGAGTAGTACTCCATTGTGTAAATGTACTACATTTTCTGTATCCATTCCTCTGTTGAGAGACATCTGGGTTCTTTCCAGCTTCTGGCTATTATAAATAAGGCTGCTATAAACATAGTGGAGCATGTGTCCTTATTACCAGTTAGAACATCTTCTGGGTATATGCCCAGGAGAGGTATTGCTGGATCTTCCAGTAGTACTATGTCCAGTTTTCTGATTAACTGCCAGACTGACTTCCAGAGTGGTTATACAAGCTTGCAATCCCACCAGCAATGGAGGAGTGTTCCTCTTTCTCCACATCCTCGCCAGCATCTGCTGTCACCTGAATTTTTGATCTTAGCCATTCTGACTGGTGTGAGGTAGAATTTCAAGGTTGTTTTGATTTGCATTTCCCTGATGATTAAGAATGTTGAACATTTTTTCAGGTACTTCTCAGCCATTCGGTATTCCTCACTTGAGAATTCTTTGTTTAGCTCTGTACCCCATTTTTAATGGGCTTATTTGAATTTCTGGAGTCTATCTTCTTGAGCTCTTTGTATATATTGAATATTAACCCCCTATCAGATTTAGGGTTGGTAAAAATCCTTTCCCAATCTGTTGGTAGCCTTTTTGTCTTATTGACAGTGTCTTTTGCCTTACAGAAGCTTTGCAATTTCATGAGGTCCCATTTTTCAATTCTTGATCTTACAGCACAAGCCATTGCTATTCTTATATTTTTGGTTGTGAGCCTAGCCTTTAACAGCTGAGCCATCTCTCCAGCCCAGCCATTGCTATTCTGTTTAGGAATTTTCCCCCTGTGCCCATATCTTTGAGGCTTTTCCCCACTTTCTCCTCTATAAATTTCATTTTCTCTGGTTTTATGTGGAGTTCTTTGATCCACTTTGACTTGAGCTTTGTACAAGGAGATAAGAATCGATCAATTCATATTCTTCTACATGATAACTGCCAGTTATGCCAGCACCATTTGTGAAAATGCTGTCATTTTTCCACTGGATGCTTTTAGCTCCTTTGTCAAAGATCAAGTGACCATAGGTATGTGGATTCATTTCTGGGTCTTCAATCCTATTCCATTGATCTACCTGTCTGTTGCTGTACCAGTACCATGCAGTTTTTTATCACAATTGCTCTGTAGTACAGCTTGAGGTCAGGCATGGTGATTCCACCAGAGGTTCTTTTATTGTTGAGCATAGTTTTTGCTATCCTAGGTTTTTTATTATTCCAGATGAATTTGCAAATTGTCCTTTCTAACTCAGTGAAGAATTGAGTTGGAATTTTGATGCGGATTGCATTGAATCTGTAGATTCCTTTTGGCAGGATAGCCATTTTGACTAAATCCTGCTAATCCATGAGCATGGGAGATCTTTCCATCTTCTGAGATCTTCTTGGATTTCTTTTTTCAGAGACTTGAAGTTCTTATCATATAGATCTTTCACTTCCTTAGAGTCACATCAAGGTATTTTATATTATTTGTGACTTTTGTGAAGGATGTTGTTTCCCTAATTTATTTCTCAGCCTGTTTATTCTTTGTGTAGAGAAAAGCCACTGCTTTGTTTGAGTTAATTTTATATCCAGCTACTTTGCTGAAGTTGTTTATCAGGTTTAGGAGTTTTCTGGTGGAATTTTTCTGGCCATTTATATATACTATTATATCATCTGCAAAGTGATATTTTTTTTTGACTTCTTCCTTTCCAATTTGTATCCCCTTGATCTCTTTTTGTTGTCGAATTGCTCTGGCTAGGACTTCAAGTACTATATTGAATAGGTAGGGAGAAAGTGGGCAGCCTTGTCTAGTCCCTGATTTTAGTGGGATTGCTTCCAGCTTCTCTCCATTTACTTTGATGTTGGCTACTGGTTTGCTGTAAATTGCTTTTATTATGTTTAGGTATGGAAAAGCATGCATTCGTAAACAAAAGACACCATGTATAATTAAGTGCTTTTGATGTCATTATTCCCAGTAAATAAAGATATGATTCCTGTATAAGATAAAGAGAATGGAGGGGCACACACTAGGGATTCTGCCCTGGGTTATCTGCATCCCTGCGTTGTCTTTAATTTCCCTTTTGGTCTTTTCTGTCTGAGGACTGCTAATGCCCCAGCACATGGGAGGATCTGACTTTACTCACTGGGAAAAGTCTCTCCAGCTTTGATGCCTACACACCACTTGAACCCTCTCGCAGTGTGTCCAAGCTTCTAGATCCTCATGCTGTTTCTCGACCTTCTATACTGTTGAACACACTGATACCAATCTTTGTTTAATAATCAGAGTTTCCTTTCTTTATAACTCACAGGGAAGGTCTATCCTATTGTCTAACTTTTGTTTCTACAAGCCTGTCTTGACTAGTTGTAGTTCTACATGTATTTTAGAATCTTTTTTTCCACATAAAAACTATATCAATATGGTCAGTATTCTGTGTCCATGAAATAATGACTCTATTCTAGAAAGTCTTTCTTTCTGTACCTTCTACTGATCCTGTAAACAGAACGCTTTTCATCTTGTCTAGTTGCTGGTACACTTTCACTCACACATGGCGTGGTTTTGCCTCTCCTGATGGGGTGCCCAGGTACCTCAGGGATACCAGCTCAGAGAAGGCAGGGCAAAGTCTAGAACATGTCTGCAGCCACCCCTTCCCTCTGGGATGTCAGACCAAGGAGGACGAAGCAGAGTCTGGGACAAATAGGGTCCACAGGCTCCAGTCCAGCCGGGAATGCTGGGAGTTTTAGTGATCTTCACAGGGCAGGTAGCTCGGGTCCCACAGCATCTACAGTGTGATGTCTCTGCAGCCAAAGGGAGCCTGGCCAGGCAGGTGGGGTTCGAGATTCACTGTCAAATGCTTGGGGAAGAAAGCCTTCCCCGATTGTTAAAGCTCAGGAAAACCCACCACTCTCAGATGATCCTTTTGGTGAAATAACTTGTGTGCTTTATTCCATGTGGACAGGAACTATATGAACCTTGGGGAACGGGATGCGATTGGGGGCTTAAATAACATTCTACTGGCTAAGGCTATGATGCTGCTGATGCCTCTATTTGCATGGGGAAGAATTCTAGGTGATGTGTTACATGACCACCTAGCTGAGGGTCACTGTTATGTGCTCCAAAGCAGGTATGGAGGCAGGAAGGGAGCAGCTCTACTTCTGGCAGCTCATATCTCTGAGGTTCCTGGGGTCCAAGCATGCTCCACTCTCACCAGACTCCCACCCTTCTGGTGGCAAGGTCAATGTGCCCTCTAGTATGGGTTGGTTTGCCAGTGTTGCAGAGTTTGGCTTTAGTAATTCTAACAATTTATGTTGCCTTCTAAAAACACAGTATCAAAAAGGGCAACATTTTTTTCTTTTCTAAACTTTTTATTATATGATCATTGTTGTTTTGTCTGCATATCTGCATGAGGGCGTTGGATTTTGAGTTAGACAGTTGTGAACTGCCATGTGGGTGTTGGGATTTGAACCCAGGTCCTCTAGAAGTCAGTGTTCTTAACCATTGAGCCATGTCTTGAAGAGTGCAATGTTTTTAGAATTTGTTTTTACTTCATATTCTGAGTTGTCCAAATTGCTCAAGATAGGCTTAAACTCTTGAGGTAGACTTAGGCTGAACTTTCGAAGTGGCAGAGGTCATCAGCCTGTCTTACTAGGCCTGGCTCCTTGGTTTGTTTTTGGTTGGTTTGCACAGGAAGGCTCACACAGCTTTTATGTGCTTGTCTGTGAACTCTTGCCCAGTCAGGTGCACTGCGCCCCCTGGTGGTCACGGAATTGGGGGAAGGGAGTGTGTAGCAATTTCTCCAAGGCTCCTCTTGGGGCCCAGAGCACCACACCCAAGATCAATACATTCAGCGAGATGAACTGGCTAGCCTTGGTACCTGAGCTTCCTATATCTCCAGTAAGTCTTCCTTTACAAAGCTGGCTCACAACTCCAGAGCAAGGTCCCTAGAGCTGTGCGTGTTCTTGAGTAGGGCCACCAGGCCCAGCCTTCATCACTCTAGTGTCAGAGCCCACACTTTGCCAAGGAGGGATTTTTAATAGGAATTCATCTGTGTCTTGAGGAGGCCGCTCTTAATACGACCTGCCCATGAGATGGAACATGCCATGAGATCTCCAGCAGAAACACCTCATCTTTGGCTGATCTGAACCTTCCCATCATCTTTGAAACATGACATTTGTCTTTCTTGCTGGGGCCACAGTATTCATGCCTGCTGGTTTCTCTTTCTCATTGTTCTCTACGGCTCTCTAGGGATGTCGCTCAGTCCTGCTTACCCTCATTCTCAGAGTCATAGAACAGCATATAGAACTGTGGTGGAGCGAGGTTAGGACTCCTACTGACAGCTTCAGGGCAAGCGCTCTCACGGTAGGCACCATCTATGTCCTACAAGACCACAGGCATCTATGGTACACAGACACTGTTGTTAAATGATTACCATAAGCAGCAGGTTGCCAGAAGTGAGCAGAGGCAGAACAGAGCCTGGCTGTGCCCTGCTGCCATGCTACCTGGCTCCATTCTCACTTTCCAGCCTTCTCTTTAAAAGTGAGGTGCTCTATTGACATCCACCAAGGTCCATTTTCTGTTTCAGTGGGTGACTGCCAGCACATACTGCTTGTAATTAAGAAGTCTAGAGGGCACCCACTAACCCAGCAAGGGCTCCCATACTGCCCAACTCTAAAGCTGCCGTCGTCGTCACTCTGCTTTGTCGGTGACCCTGAGTTTTTTTGAGATGATCTCACAGAATTCATCTCAATGACAGCAAAGTCCATGTATGAATGTGTCTCTACAGCACAGGCAAATAAAAATATTTTAATTACATTCTTGATAACAAAAACTACTCTGTTGCCATCTGGACACCGCAAAGGAGCAGGCTGCAAAGGAGCAGGCTGTTAATTCAGCACGATCACAATCCACTCTGTCTGTGACCAGCGCCACCTGGAAACCGCCTGAAGATGGTTCTTATTCTCCCTTGTCTGAGCAGGCCAGTGAAGCGTCAGATGACAGAAACCACTTCACTGGCTCTCTGTGAGCAGGCAGCAGGCATCTTGCTAGTTCTTTTTCCAAAGTTGACAACACCTTTGGGTAAGGACTTTGCACGCACACCAAGCCAGAGCATCTTCAACTGGTGGCGCCTAAGCCAAGCTTAACCTTGAAGCAATATGACCTCAGAATACTTGTCCCAGTGCTTCTGGCTTCCACCCCAGCAATGCTTCTGCTGTCGCTCTTCACGTGGGTGAATCCACTACAAAGAAGGAGGACATGCCAGGCATTAACCTTGGAATAAAAGCAGACACCTGGACCTTTCCAACCCTATCCAGCCCACTGCCACGACTGGAAAAAGCTATACACGTTCAGTGGGAAGGTCAGGTCGAGTTCTCGCAGCGGTGCCGCTTGAATCGCGATGCTCCTCCCGATGCTGTGAGAAACATCGGGAGAAATGCTCTGTGTCTTTATTACACTAAGTGCACCTCTGCCAGGGTCTACAGTGGACCTACCGTGGCCAAAGGTGGTTTGCCTGCCTGTAAGGGCTCCCAGGACCTTTTCAAGGTCTAACCTGGATCCTGCCCCATGTTCTCTGTGGACTATGCACAAAACATCTAAATCTCTCAGCTATTTCATTTGCAAAGTGTGGATAGTACCAGCATGGGCTGGTTTTGTACAATACAGGAGACAACATACAGCACACAGTGAGAACTGAAAAGTCTGATATGTGGCAAAAAACCAGGATGTGCACAGTGGCTCATCTTGAGACCCAGGTAATGAGGCCGTACTTACTAACACCCTTCCCAACAATTCCTTTATAACCATTCCTTCGAGCAGATGTGATATACACATCTGGTCTCAGCTATTCAGGAGAATAAGGAGGAGGAACACTTTATGCTGGAAGTTCGAAACCAGCCTGGGGCAACATGACAAAACTTGTTCCAAAAGAAAGAAACCCAGTGCTTTTCTACTGTACAGACACAAGGCTGGTGAACAGCCAATTACCTGGCCCATCTGTGAGATCCCCCGAGCAAATGGTAACAGCTCTTGAGAACAGGTGATGAGCTCTTTTTATTCCACACATAGACACGCAAGGACAGGTCCAAGGCTGCAGTGATGACGCGGTCTGGATCCTGGAAATGAAGTCAAGTGAGCTACAGCTGTGGATTCCCAAGAGTGGAAAGTAAGCCTTGGGCAGGAGGTGCCATACTCACCACCCACATAGATGTGATGGGCCTCTGGTGGTCCTGGAAGGCCATCAGCTGCAGGCCGTGTATGGTGAAGAGCATCAGCTCTGACCTGGAGGTGAGCAGGATCGTTTGGGAGCCATGGCCCTGCATGAGGTGAGGAGTTATAGTGTCCGGCAGGTGGAAGCTGGCCAGCTGCTGTGCTTGGGAGAACAAAAGCATACACATTGCTTCTCTGGTATGGCTATGTGCCTCACCCAACAATCTGGTGTACTGGAAAAAAAATACAGGGCTCTTGCAGTTTGAGAGCTCTGCCCCTGCTCCTGAGCCAATCAGCCAGACCCCTAAAGCTTAGTCCAGTGGCAGCAAAATGCTGGGGTGGCCCGACCCACAGAGGAAAAGACCATGGGTATGGGTATGGAATTTACTTCTGAAGCCCAGCACCACAAGGGGACCAACATGTACTGAGCATTCCACCAGCCAGTACATGAAACAGGCAGCAAAGCGTCCAGGCCACTCTGCCCCTCTTTCCCTGGAAAGGAAAAGAGACTGTTCTAGAGGAACCGTGAGCAGCCTGTCCTGAAGTTCCAACTGAAGACTGTGGCCAGCACAGGGACCTTACCAAGGATGCTCACTCTGTCCCTGGACTTGGTGGCCTTTAACTCGAAGGTAGTGATAGCCAGATGCACGCCACCATCATCTCTGTGTATCACCATCAGTCTGGCTGCCTCATCTGGAGCCCAGCAGGCTCTGGAGCTCAGCCTGATGGGGAGGGTAGTGGAGACAGGAAGTCTGTCTTCTGATGGGTGCAGCAAGGGCTGAGTGTAGAACACCTGTTGAAACACCCATATATGGTCACAGTGTGGTGAGGGGCCTGAGAGTTCCCAAAGCCCTCCAGCCCCAAGCTGACTTCAGCCTCTGGCAGGACTGCCTGGACAGCTGGCTGCCCACATAATACAACCTCTAGAGTAGGCCTAACTGGGCAATGGAGGTCCTCCTTCTAGGCTGTGGGTTACAGCATCCTATGTCCCTCCGTACCAAACTGCTATTCTCTAATGATCTTCTTCCCTAGCTCCCAGGTCTCCTTCCTGTATTCTACTAGCTCTTCTATGGTCTAACTTTTTAGTTTAGGTCCTGGCACTCAGTAAGGGTTTCACCTCTGGCAAGTGACTGGACATTGAAGAGGTAACCTGCCCCCATCTCTGCATTAATTAATCCTTGGCATCAAATCCGGCACTCGCACTCTCTGTCCCTGTGCCGAGCTAAATGGACAGCACTTCCTTTCCCCCTGCCCTGTGCAGATGCCTCCTGCCTGTGAAGAGGGCAGCCCAAAGGCAGCCCATCCTAGTCTCCATTCTTAGCATTAACCCCTGGCGCTGAGACTTGCCCTCCCCTCTGTGCTAAAATCAAACAGCCAGCATTCCCCTGGTGCAGATGGCTCCTGCCTTTGAAGGAGGCAGAAATCCGTGTCCTTGAAGTGATAAGGCCCCCATTCTTGAGCTATGGAAAGAAGCAATTAAGTGCTCCCAGACAGCTGGGACTGATTTGTAAAAACCCAGTAGCCTCTGATAACGGAATAAGTTATTTCTTCCCAGGTCAAAGGTCCTTTTCCAGCTGCATGGTTCCACCTCCCAGTCTGAACAAACGTTTTCAGTTCTGAAGGATGGCACTCCTTTACCCTCTACCCAATCATGTAACGCCAAGGCTCGAGAGCCTCTGCTTATGCAGTCTCCCATATATTCCCCAAACCTCTAGACTTGAGCATGGCCTTCCTAACCTGCGGAGCAGAGAAGGTTGTGATCTGGGTCTGGACTCATATTAAAGGCTTTTTATGTTTACATCGGTGTGGCAATTTCTGGCAGTCTCCTTAAGTTCCCGTGAGCTGGGCATAACAACATCTCTGTGCCTACGAACCAGGTCACGGTTAGCACTTTGTGACTTGCAGGGCATTGCTCCAGACCACAGAGGAGGCGGCAGGGCAGGCCTGCTCTCTTCCCCAGCCCCTGTACTGGCCTCACTGCTCACTCATCTTTACCCCATCCTCAGCACACAGACAGCACTTTAGGAGCACCCTGGTGTTGATGCCCAAGCCCAAACCTAGTCAAAGCTGACTTTGCCCTTCCCAGCAGAGGGCTGCTCCTTCTAGCTCACAGCATAGCGACAGGAAGAGCAGGATAACAGGGCTGGGTTTCCTGCATGGGAGTCACACTCCTTCCTGACCCTGTGATGGCCTGAGAATATCCATCCTGTAGTCTCAGGGTACAGGCTCTTTAATCACCTCCCACTACATTAGGTTTACCAGGAACTAGGCTCCTGGGCACTGACCTTTGGGCCTAAGTCTGAGCCTTGTGCAGACACAAATACCCACTGTGTGTCAGGGGAGCACGTGAGGCTCACAGAGGAGTGAGGAAATGTGGCCACTCTGGAGACCACTTGCAGCTGAGGTACTGTCATAGTGTAGAGGGTCCCTTCATCACAGGCTACCTGGAACAGAAAGAACGTGACAATGAGGCATACCATCACATTCTGGTAGAGCTGTGCCCCCCACTGAAGGGTGGGAACAGGCTATAGCAATGTAAGTGTTCAGAGCAGAGCCCACGTTCCCTGCAGGAACCTGATGTGAGCCTCCACTGCCCTTCCTGTCTGGGACACAAGCATCTTGCCTGTGTGTTTTACAATTATAATGTTTCCTCTGGCACTGATGGCAATTTACAAAGTATACTAATTCAGGAAAGTTGGCCAGGAGTACAAAAGTTACTCAGCTACTGCTGCAGTGAGTGCTCCTGCCTAGACCCTGTATATATACAAACGTACATTCAGGGGGATGCCTACGATGACAATTATTAGGTCAAGAGTATGCATATTTAAAATGTTTCACAAAATTGAAATAACCACCAAACTCTGGAAGCAAGTTCAAAGCACATTTACCGCCTCATACAAAGCTGCGAAGAATGAAGGCGCGAAGGGACAGCGCAGACTGGGGACTGCAGCCCCCGTCAGCACACAGGAAAGCAGAGGCCCGTGGCTACAAAACCACACGAGCTCACGCAGTAGGCACCCAGCACAACTGTAGAGGCTACAGGGAACAGCTGATGCCACACAAGTCTGAAGGACAGACGAGCCTGCGTTCCACGTGGTGCCATCAAGACTCCACCTACCATAGTGGCTCCTGAGAACGTGTGTGTGTGTGTGTGTGTGTGTGTGTGTGTGTGTGTGTGTGTGTGTCTCACCAGCAAGAAGGGGCCCTCTGGGTGGTCACAGGCCTCCACTGAAGAACAGGAGGCTGGCAAGCTGAAGGAGGCCCACTCAGACCCGGACTCTGCTTTCCACCCCATGATCAAGCCCTGTGTGTCCACAGTGACAACCAGCTGAAGCTGAGGATAGGCCACCAAATTCACCAGAGGAGCAGGCTGCACAGCACTCGACCAGATCTCCGAGCCCTGGCAACAACAAAATTAACATAACCGATTGACACAGGGATCCATGTATTTCATAGATACATAGGACTTTTCTCAATCGGCGTAGGTTTGCCTGGGCCCACTCTACCAGTCTCTGTAGCACACAGATGGTGATCCAACTGTGTGGTTCTAGGATCACCCAGGAAACAAACCTGTGTCACGTGTGAGAGGGAGGTTCTAGATTAGGTTAACTAAAGTGATACAATTTGATGAGCTGGAGTCCCAGACTGAATAAAAGAGAGAAAAGCCTAGAACTCTGGCTCTCAGGGACCTGACACCCTTATCTGACCGCCATGACCTCACAGGCACATACACATACGAACAGCAAACCTTCAAAAAAAAATGCTTAGAGAATCCTGAATCTTTAAGCAGGGTGTGGATGGATGCAAACTACCATTATGAAAGCATGCAAAATAAGCCAGTCATGGTGTCTCAGGATTGCTGCCCCAGTGACTGGGAGGAAAGGTGGGAAGACTGTCCTAAGCTCCAGGCTGGCTGGAGCTGCAGGGCAATATCCAATGTGATATCAAAAAGCCAAAGAGAAGAACAGGAGAGCGGCCAAACTGTTAGCACTGTTGATTTGAAGGATTCGGAGAAAGGGATGGAGAGTGTGCATTCATCTGAATTGGCTAGTTTCTGTTTGCTTGTGCTTCTGTTGTTATTTATTTATGGTGAAGTGACTTTCTAGGGACTGAACCCCAAACCTTACCCATGCCAGGCAAGTGCTGCCCACTCACTAAACTCCCAGCCTGGCCATTTTTGTTTCAGAAGCTTTCAAGGCACAAAAACCACACAAAGAGGCCAGCTGTGGGCTGCACATCTCTGGGATGTCAACACTGGGGAAACAGGAAAATCCCCAGTTTCAGGCCAGCCTGAGCCACACAAGACCCTACAAACCACATGGAAGAACCATAAGGCATGTGCTCCATGACAGAAGCCAACAGACAAAGGGGGACGTGCTGTCATTCTACTCGGGCTGCTGTAACAAAATGCCCAACACTGAACAATTTCAACAAAAGTATAGAAATGGGGTTTCTCACATTTTTGGAGCTACAAAAGTCTACAACGAAGGCGCAGGGAAGTCTGGTTATCTGTAAAGGTTCTCTTTCCATGTCCTTAAATACCATCTGGTGGAAAAGGAAAGGGTGCCACCCTCTCCATTAGAACCTTTCAGTAGAGGACCACAGATCCCTCCTTCTGTCACCTCCAAAGAGCTCAGGCAAGTACTGTGCTATCGGGACGCAAGGTCAAGTGTGACAGAGCACCAGCTTCAACCACTGACTACACACACACACACACACACACGACCAAAACTGTCTTCTTGCAAAACCACCTGGTGTCAACATGAGTTCCAGCATGGAGGACCCTGACTAGGCGGCCTGCTGTGATTGTGAGGAGGGGCAAAGCAGCTGTCATCCCAGGCACAGGCCACAAGAGCCCCCACCATCATCAGCAAAGTCAGGTCCCAAGAGGCAAGCCAAGCACGTGTCACACAACCGTAGGCTACACTCAGGTTTCAAAAGTCCCCCGTGCTGTGCCAGTTAGCAGTCTGTCCAACTGGTGACAGCTGAAGGCACAGCTCAGATTGCTCATCGGCATAAATGGGGCACCTGCCCTGCATTAAGAGAATCAAACCAAACATTCCTTCCCCAGCCGGCAGTTCACCTCCTGCAGATCCCAGGCACGCACAGTACAGTCTGAAGACGTGGTGCAAACCACGGACCTTGCCCCTTCATCAAAGCGGTACTCGTGGGGTGAGACATAGGCCAGCTGATCTATCATTCCTGGAAGGGAGACAGACATAGATGGACTCAGATCTGACACACAAGTGTTCCTCTTCTCCAGTTTCAGGAACACAATGAGTGCTTGCTTGGTGGGGACATAAAGAGACAGGGAGGAACTTTTAACCACTTAGCTGATGGGTGAGCTCGATGGAGAGCAGAACCAAGTCCAAGGCCTGGCTTGTCTTAATTTCTCTGCTTACTGAAAAGGAGATAACTTATTCTTTCCTCCCATGATGTGACACAAATGACATAGCATCTAGGAGACCTGCGTTCATCAACTGGCATTAGCTGAGATGCCAAGTACCCTGAGAATTGATCAGGAGGGGTAGGGGAGGCAGTGGGAGTGGACATAGCTCCTATACGCTCCAGCCCATACCTGTGTGCCCAGAAATAGCTTTGCAGATGAAATCCTGTGGCCGCCCAGATTCCATACGGAACTCTAGCTCAGACCGGCAGAAATAGTACTGCCTCCAAGTGTGCGTGCCCACGACCACTGGGAAGGCCTTGCAGGAGGCCCATCGCCTCAGACACAGCTGCCTGAAACACAGATGCACAAGCTTAGGCAGGATACAAAGAGTCAGGGATTCTAAAACCAGATCTAGCTTTGAATTCCGGCCTCACCTCTTTCTGGCTTTGAAACCCTGGATAACCCACTGTCCCTAACTGGGCTTCAACTTCCTCCTCTGTCAAACGGGCAGTGCTGATAGTGAGTGAGTGGTGGCATGTGAACCACGTGTGCCTTTTCTATGACAAGCTGCCCTTCAGGGCAGCCCTATGGAGGAGGTGCTCACCGCCATCCCTCTTGGGGACACTAAAGGACTGGGATTCAAGTCAACCTGCCCACTTGCCCTTTCGGTTGTTGGTCATTCCTGTGTCTCCTTGCTATGGCCAGGGGTCAGATCGTCTCTAGATTCACCTGTTTATCATTATATGACACTTCTTTACACCCCTGATGCCAAAGTCTACCCTGTGATGTCATTTAGCTTTTTTCATTACTATCTGCATGAGTATATCTTCTTCCAAAATCTTGCGTTCAGCATATTATGTCTTTTAATCCAAAGTCCATCTCAGAGAGGAGTGACTGCCAAGCATGCATACTGCATTTGATCTCCACATCTTATAAAGAAAAAAAAAAAGAAAGGAAGGAAGAAAGAAAGCTAAGTGCATTTCATGTATACAGCATTAAGCTGGACCACTTTTCTTCACCAGTTCTGCGGCTCTTCACCTTTTTGTTAGGTTGTATAATCATACTTTTCATTATTTTAATGATCTCTTGGAGTAAGCCCCTCCATATTTCATTACTGTCATCTTCTGTGTTAAGTACAGTCTAATGTACTGTTTCCAATTTCTTGGTCATTTCTTCATATTATTAGTTACTTTTTAGTAGCTGGCTTAAAGATTATAACTTGGATTTTGACATATGGAGGTATACTTTTGACTAGTACACAATCAATTTTCAGTAGTAAGTAAAACATTTGCTCATACATGTCTGTTTCTGCCCTACCTCCTTTAGTACGTATCATAAATCACATTAAGAGACTCTCTATGCTGGTGGAAAGGTGCACACTTAGAGCTTGAGAGACTGAGACAATTATAGGTGCTGAGCCTGACCCAGCATGGGCTGTGAGGAAAGACCCTGTCTTACAAAAGGAAAAGCCATGTGTAAGAATCGCAAGGTAAACACGTGTGGCATGTTGACTTAGACTCCAGCTGGAGAGAAGAGAGCAGGAGACAGGGGTGCTCATACTTCCTGCTTTTAGACAACAGGAGAAAAGGTTACAAAAAGCATTCATACCACCTGGACACTGTTTTCAAATATGGTGTTTCTTCATGTGGATTCAAGCTACTGTCTGGAGATCAGGAGAGCAGCAGCTAATGGTGCTATGGTAACTGAGTGCAAGAGCAGTGGAAGTCTGACTGGAGAGGAAAACAGCTTTCAGAACTGGAGCTAACAGAATACACGGCTGCTACCCATCATTGGTCATTTCAGGAAGAGGAGAATGTGGTCAGATGGGCAAGAACCTGACCACCACCACCACCACAAATTGTCCTATATCCTATCTTACTTTGTACATGTCTTGTTCTGGCTGGTCTTGTGTGTCAACTTGACACAAGCGAGGGTCATCATAGAGGAAGGAGTCTCAGTTGAGGAAATGCCTCCATGAGATCCAGCTACAAGACATTTTCTCAATTAGTGGTCAAGGGTGGGAGGGCCCAGCCCATGGTGAGTGGTGCTATCCTTAGGCTGGTGGTCCTGGGTTCTATAAGAAGGCAGGCCAAAGCCGGGCGTGGCGGTGCACGCCTTTAATCCCAGCACTCGGGAGGCAGAGGCAGGTGGATTTCTGAGTTCGAGGCCAGCCTAGTCTACAAAGTGAGTTCCAGGACAGCCAGGGCTATACAGAGAAACCCTGTCTTGAAAAACCAAAAAAAAAAGCAGGCCAAGCAAGCCAGGGGGATCCCCCACCCCGACCCCCACCCCCAAGGCCTCTGCATCAGCTCCTGCCTCCAGAATTTTGCCCTGCTTGAGTTCCTAATGCTAAACTTGCTTTCTGATCGTAGTGTTTCATCACAGCAATAGAAACCCTAACTCAGATACCCATTAACACCCACGAGTCAGACTCAGCGTGTAAGCTCTCTAGTGTGTGGCACACAGGACTCCAGTGCTCACATGTCTAGGCAAATGTGGTCTTTGAATCTCTGGTCTACTGGGAAAGCATGCAGGACAGCTCCGGACAAAAAGGGCTGCCGAATGATTCTGTTTAGCCTGCATAGGACTGACAGCGCTCAACATCAAAACATCATTATGTTAGATTAGAAAAAGAGAAGAAAGAAGAGAAAAAAAATGCAGTTACAAGGATGGAGATACTGTAGGGAAGTTAGGTGACGAGAAAGGAATTTTCTGCTAACTTCTCAAGAACGGTATTTCTCTCGGGGAAAGCTCTACCCTGGCTTACAAATGTGCACACTCCAGGGGCTACAGCGGCAGCTGCACCAGGCAGTTCGTCCACTCAGACGATTTCGCTGAGCCACATACCAGGCAAGACCTGCCTTCACCTAAATCACCTACCGTTCCCTAAAAGCCAGTTCTTCCAAGAGATGAAAAAAGAATGCATTCCAATGCTTCAAACCTGACTGAGACAGGTTTTCTAATCAATATTAGTTATAAAAGCTAATGAAAACCAACAGTTCTGTGATGCTGAAAACTGAATATGCTAAAATAGCCCTGAAATAACGGAGAATTCTGGGATGTCATAGTTACCCCCAAATAAAAGCAAACACCCCCTCCCCTCCAGCTTTTAAAGAAGCTTCATGTTTGAACAGTTGTTTTCCATTACGGGTAACTAAAATACAACTCCTACCTGACCCTCAAGGCTGCCTGCCCTACATTCTGCCAGAGAGGACTCACCTGCTGCCCCTCCTCCAGCTGCTGGTAGTGTTATCCTAGTATAAAAGGATAACAGGCTCCAAAGAAGGAATAAAGTAGAGGGGCTTAGAAATTTTAATGTTTTAACTATTTCTATTTTCAACTGTGATTTTTTTTTCATTTTATACAATTTTACATTTTTATGCTACTGTGTAGTTAAAAGAAATCTGAGTTGGGCACGGTGGCCTTTGTTTGCAATTCCAGCAATGGGGGAGGGGGGGTAGGCAGGAAGATCATTAAGTTCAAGACTAGCCTGTGCTACAAAGTATAAAACCATCCTAAAGTAATTTGATTACACTGACAGAAACCACAGGAAATGAATCCAGCAGGTTGAGTTTGGCAATCCTGTTGATACAAAGTCTTACATTATTAACCACATAGGAGTTTCCTCATGGTAAGGACCAGGGATATAATCCTTTCTCAGACCTCAATAGAAGCTAAAGTGCTGAGAGCACCTGGAGCCACAACTGGTGAGCGCCTCTCCTTTGCAGGACACCCTTGGCCCCTTTTCACTCACCTCCACAGTTCCTTGGTCATTGAAACCTCATTCCAGACCTAGAACAAGGAGTAGGAAATACAGGATCTGGTCAGTCAATAACCATTTAGCTCCCTGGCCTGCCAAATCCCATGGAGGCAAGAATGAACAAAATCAGGTCAGCATTCAACACAGCTCAACCTGGAGCATTAAAAACAACAGACCACCAAATGGGCCAGTCAGAAGAACAGACCCAAGCCTAGCATAATCCATCAGAGTGGCTTTAAACAGCAACTGATGTGAGAAGACGCAGAGACCCACAGCCAACTATTAGGTGGAGCTCAGGGAATCCTTCAGAAGAGGTGGAAGGAGGGACTGGACGAGCCAGAGGAGTCAAGGACACCACAAGAACCGGCCAACAGAGTCAACTAAGCCAGGCTCCTAGGGGCTCACAGAGACGGATTGACAATCAGGAGCCTATGTGTGTTTGACCAAGGCCCTCTGCATAAGTTATGGTGGTGTAGCCTGGTGGTCCTGTGGGACTCCTAACAGTGGGAATGGAGGCTATCTCTGACCTTTTGTCTGTTTTGGGGATCCCTTTCCTCTTTCTGGGTCTCCGTGCCAAGCTTGGTCTTATCCCTGGGAGGCCTGCTCTTGTCTGAAGTTGGAAACTGAGGAGGATATAGGTGAGAAAGAAGGCGGGTAGAGGAGGAGAAGAGGGAGGAGAATCTGCAGTTGGAATGTAATAAAAGGAGAGAACAGGTAACGGAGAAAGCAAACCACCAGCAAATGATGAACGAGAGGTTCAGTGGGGTTGATGAGTCAGGGCCCAGGAGCTCAGGCACAAGGACTGGATGGCTGTTCTAAATCTAGGTAGGGAAACACACTGGATATGCAAATGATTCATAAATATGAAAAGGATAGTTGAGTAATTTGCCTCAGTGAGAGGAGGAGGTTCTGGTTAGAAAAGAAATGGGAAAAGGACCCCACTAGGTGGCTACTACCACTCCCAAGCCTCTATGTAAAAATACTGATAAGCTACTTGAGCATTCTGAATACAGTCAGAGGTAGAGATCACTTACCTGTTCACTATGTGATTGTGTTAAGCCCACCAGGCAAGAATAAGTACTACTACTACTACTACAACTACAATAATTTTTTAACCAAATTTGAAGCAACCTTTATCAAACATTGGCCAAAACATGCATACTGGCCAGGGTGATGGACACTGACCAGCTCCATACCTAGTGTTCCCAGAGTATGGCACTGGATTACATTAGACAGGGCCTTATGAAGGCAAATCCCACGAGGCTACATACTTGCCACCTTTATCCAATCAGGGCGAGCATACATGCCTGACTTACTTTCTGCCTATGTACTTCCCACCTATGTGCAATGAAGCACATCCCGTGTAGCTGAGGCAACCGACCTTGCTTACAGAAGTGAAAACACGTGGCTTGTTATCCTACATAAACAATAGCCCCAGCATTCCAGAGGCATTTTTTGTTTTGTTTTGTTTTTTTGTCTATAGATCTCCTACCCACAGTAATTAAAACTTAAAATATAACTTTAGCCATCACAATCCATAACCAAGATGTTAAATAGTGTCTGCTGTAGGCAGACTGCTCAGTCATGGCCTCCATTGTCTCTCCAGGGTACATCAGGGACATGGTGTAGAATGACAAATTGTTACGATGTGAGGTAATTTCTCCCACTCGCAAAGTTTTGGCAACTGATGCTGAGGAAAAAGATGCAGGCCCCAAGAAGTATTACAGTAGAGCAAAAAAGAAGACGTGGCTAGGGATAAGGGTCAAACTACTGTAGCATTCAAGAACCATAAAGGCCGACAGGAAGGTCCCTCAGCTGCTAAGAGTGCATGGCTAGCTCCAGGCCCTAGGTGCATCCCCCAGAACTACAAAAGAAACAACAACAACAACAACAACAACAAAAACCTAGATGATGCCTTATCTGCACACACACCCCTAGCCTAGAACCTTCAGCCTCACGGCCAGATGTCAACTCTGGGTCCTTTGATGAAGTCTGAAGTGAAAGGATTGAGCTAGCCAGAGCCAGGCTAACTCCACGACAGGCTGCATACTGGCAGTTTGGGAGACTAGGCCAAAGTTTCTGTTTCCCAGAAATGAGAACCGGGATCCAGGAACTTACAGGTCAGTCAACCACAGCAGTGGACAACCAATCAGAGGACACCTTGTCATCCTGCCTGAAGTAAGACTAGGTAGCTAGAATGAATAAGTGACCCCCTGGAAGGTCTCCAGGGCCAAATCAACTGTAGAATCAGTCAGGCCCCTAGAGGCACATACACCATACACACCTTCCTGGATTCCCCTAAAATTAAAAGCTGAGCTTGGTCGTCCACCAGGAGTCTCCATCCCCAAATGGGGAGCCCCCTGCATGCAGGAAATGCAGTTCAATAAACCTGAGTCCGGGTATCATTCTTTGGCGATTCTTGGGACCCTAAGAAAAGAGCGAGTGGCATACTTGCAGTGTGGTGGTCTGGCAAAGTTGTCAAGATTGGAATGGATAGTACTGGTCTCTTTCTGGGAGTAAACATTTTTAAACTGGACAGATTTGAAACTGCAAATCTAAGTGCTCTGTTCAAGCAACGAAGAAGAAGCGTCTAACCTTTTGAACACTTTTGAAAACTTAATGAAGAGGCACTAAACTTCAAGGCTTGCACTGGGTACTTCGGATAGACATTAAAGAGGGAGGATTTTAGCGTCCTTTTGGTCACAGTTCAGTAGTGAAACTGGCAAGGAAAAACAAATTCCTTACTCTAACTGTGATTTAGTCGCCCTTGCACTGAGTCTTTGAAAGGAAGCACACTGTGGGGCATAGAGAGATGACCACCACGGGCAGATGACCACCACGGCAGGGGCCCGGTCAAGAAGGCGTCGGAAAGGGTAGGGCGGTGCCACCGAAGGCCACCCGCCAAGCCAATCCTTGGAGGAGATGCCTCTTGGTCCCCGGGCCGGCGGAGCGCGGCGGTGGGGTGACCCTGCCCGGGACCTCACCTTGTTCACCTGTGCAGCGCACAGCAGGTCCCGGGCCTCCAGGAAGGAGAAGATGTGCTGCAGTTCGTGCGGGCCAAGCTGCGGCGCCATCCCGCTTGCCACGCCCCAGCCCCGCCCCGCCTGCTTCCTCCAACTTAGATAAGCCCGCCCACATGAGAAAATCGTGCCGGTTACTTCCGCTTCTGCGCTCCCCTTCCCAGGCTGGTCTACCCAGCTGCTGGCTTTTGACTTGATCCTGCTCTGGCCTAGTGATCACTGAAGTTGGAATATTGACCTTGTTTTCTTCTCTGCCGCTCCTCTTACAATCAGTCTTTGTCCCTGCCGGGTTCTGGCTTCAGCCTCCTCCCTGCTTATGATTCTGCATTGTATTTATTATCAACCACGCCAACACGTACACATTTGGTATTTTCCAGAAATGGGCTGTGCGGTAGGACAAACAGTAGGGACATGCATCTTGTATTGTAATTGATTGCTTCCTCTAATATTTACTGCAATTTATAGCTGCTGTTAAAACCATGCACACATAAATGTAACCTTAGAAGAGTGAAAGTATTGGGTACTGTGTGTCTGTAATGAACTCTTCTGTACTCCTGTAGGAGTTAGGGCAGCTACAAGTCCACACCTCCCATCCTTGGCCATCGACCTTCATTAGTGCAACTGGTGTGCAGGTGAAGACATTCTCCCCGGTCAGGGCCACACCTGTGTGGTTCTGAAATGTTTAAGGGAGCATCATCTTGTTTTGACTTCATTTCATGTTTGCTTGGATAGCTCAGTCCAAAATGGCCACACATTTGAGATTTGTGTGGCCTTGACCATGGTTCAGATATATTAACCAAACGTAAGTAAACTACAATAAATTTAAAAGACACACACACACACACACACACACACACACACACACAAAAAAAAAACCACGCTATGTCTGAAATAACCAGTATGCTTTGCAAGTAATGACCATGTCGAGGCTCCTTGACCCTCATCTGACTTTGACTTTGATGTAAATTATTTGATGTAAGTTTTGCCTTTAAAAAGTCTGCACCCCTGAGCTTGGATGCCAAGAGACTTTTCAGAGGCACAAGCCTGTTCTTGGTCAGGCCATCAATAAAAAGGGCTTAAAACCTTTAATTGGCTTAATCAGCATGGCTGCCAAAAATTGTCTCGTGTGGGTCATTTCAATGCATTACAACCAAGATGCTTGAACCTGGAAAGATCTCTGAATCCTCCAGGGACAGAAAGGGTGGCTTTGAGTGTATGCTAAGTAAAGCATAACATAAGGTGATCCAAGGCTGGGCAGGAGGGGTGGCCAAGAAGAGTGTGGAACAGAAAGCTAAGCTGATGGTTGCCATAGGCCACTTGGTCATCTTCCTAACACACTTGACTCCCACTTTCACTGTGGAACTCCTAAAACTGGGATGACAGACATGGCCTCTTCTCCCGCCCCTGCACATGAATCAGCTGTAGAAGGATCTGGTGTCTCCAGATGTGTATACATGAATCCCGGTGCACTGAAGCATCAGTGGGGGGGCTACCACTCTCTAAAGCCATTGACCTGAGTCCAAATGAAAAGGAATTGCATACAGATCTGGTGGTACATGTCAAATTATGACAGTTTTAGGGCCCAAGTCTTAAGACCACTGAAGCACCCTACATTCACTCTGTAATGAGTAAATGTCAGTGCATTTAACCCAGGGAAGCATACAGCTTCCTGAGTCTATCATTAGCAGATTACTACTGCTTTCATTAGTAAAGTGAAAAGGGTCCGTTTTATGGTGATATTAATCATCCTTTACTTATTCATGTGTTTGTACCATTAGGCAGCACTGTTTTAGGAAGCTGGGAAACCCTTGAATGTGGAGCCTAGCTGGTAATACTGGGCTTCTGGGAGGTCGAAGCAGTGTTAACCAACTGCCTCACCTCTGCTGCCAGTGATACCTAGAGCCTACCACCATATTGTCCCTGCCCTCAGAAAGCCTAAGTCGAAGTAAACTCTTCCTTCCCTGTGCTATGTCTTGTCAGGGAGATGTGACCAGCCATGAGAAAATAACTTGAGAAAGAAGAAAGTCATGTGGGTTATAACGTCCCATGTTTGGCCTATTTTTGGTGTGACCTCACAAGGAGCCGAGACACTGGCTCTGGCTGGCTTTGTGATTACACTTCAGAGAAGCTGTTTGTTGCTTGGACAGAACTTGGTCTTGGATGTTGGTTTTGGTAAACTTGAGCTTTCCTGATGGAAAAGTTGGACGTTGACATAGTACATTTGCCAGCTCATTGATTTTTGATGTTGTCATTTTGCTTTATTTTGTTGTCTTTGAGACTCTAGTTTCTGGGCTGGCTCGGAACTATTTAGGCCAGATTGGCCTGGAGCTCACTATGCAGAGCAGGCTGGCCTGGAGCTCACGGCCATCCATTTACCCTGCTTGCAGAGTGATGATGGGATTAACAACAATCCACTTTACCGGATCTGTTTTAGTTTTTACAATTTTTATTTATTGGTTTTGCTTTTGAGTTTGATTTATGCACACATATTCATTTTCCTTTATTAATTATTACACTATTTTCCATTGTAATGCTTAGTTACTTTTCCATTGCTCTGACAAAACACCATGACCTAGGTAACTTATAGAAGAGTTTGTCTGGAAACTACAGTTTCAGGCGGTTAGAGTCCATGACCCTCATGGCAGGGGGCATGACAGCAGGCAGGCAGGCAGGCATGGCACTAGAGCAGTAGCTGAGAGTTTACATCTTGAGACAAAAAATACAGAGTAGAAAGAAAGGCTGAGTTTTGAAACCTACAAGCCTGCCCTGAGTGAGACTCGCCCTAATTTTTCTCAAACAGTTCCACCAACTGGTAAATAGCATTAGAGACTCATGGATGAGCCCCAGCTCTGTGTTCATAGCAATGGACATGGGCATTGCCTTGATGTGTGGAGCAGGGGCTCTTTTTCCTCCTACTGCCCTTCCTGAAGGACTGCCCAGTGTCAGCACCACCTGGGAGTGAAAGTCACATCCCAAAGTGAGGAAAGCATCAGTCCCCAGCACTGTGTTGATCTTGGCTCCTATTCTCATATTTCCTGGTCAGGTAGTCAGACAGGTGAGGGGGAATTACCAGAAAGAGCAGCACCTCAGTCTGCAGGGGCTGGCAGGCAGGGCAGAGGCTAAAATGGCCCTGAGGTGTCTGCCTGATGCTCTCAGTGCACTCAGAATTACAATACATCCCATCTATGAGGGACCAAGATGGGATGTGTAGGCAGTGGAGTAGCTATGGATGGAGGTGCCATATTTACACTTTGGCTTCTGGTCTTCTGCAGCTCCTTCGAGCATATTTTACTGGATAACACGCCATACCACTTAATGCAGAGGACTCATCCAAGGTACAGTGGTGGAAACTGGAACCACTGACATCCAAGTTGGGTGGCTATTTCCACTCTTCTGAGGGTCTCTGTGACCCAAAGAAACAGACCAGTGAGCAGAATGTGGCCACGTCAGTCCTAAGGGCCACAGCCATCCATGCACATACAGCAGAATCAGAGACAAACACCTGCTGGGTGACGATGCCCAAAGAGTGTGACCAACACCACTGTCCATCAAGGGAGCTGCAGCTTGGTGGGTGGCTCATCTGTCTCCTTACACGGACAACTTTCATAAGTACAGCAAGATGGTGCATCATTTTTAATGAAATGAGCAACTCTATGTTGAAAGGTAATGCTTTGCAAACACTTAGAAGCTTCCTGAGTGTAAGGGACACAGATGTGACACACCTTCAAAGTTTATAATGTATTTGTTAAATTCTCTAACACACTCCAAAGGACAGGGACCCTGCAGAATGATAGAAAGAAGCCTGATCTGAGCACTTGCCAATACCAGTGGTGTAAGAACGCGAGAGATTTAGGCTGGGCTCAGAAGGGCACTCAAGTCATTGGGGCCACACTGCCTGCAAGACACAAAGAACTAACAGCCAAGGGCAGGGACGGTGGTGACTGCTGCCCAGGAAGTTAGGCCTGAGTTTCCCTTACCTAGCTTTCTATGAAACAGACACCAATTACTGCTATAATCAGCCGACCAACCACTGGTGTGATGCGGCTGTGCTGTAACCTTCCACACTGGTGCTGCTGTCCTCATGCTTGCATCAGCATCCTCTGAACTGGCATCAGCACCCTCTGCACTGGCATCAGCACCCTCTGCACTGGCATCAGCACCCTCTGCACTGGCATCAGCATCCTCTGCACTGGCATCAGCACCCTCTGCACTGGCATCAGCACCCTCTGCACTGGCATCAGCACCCTCTGCACTGGCATCAGCACCCTCTGCACTGGCATCAGCATCCTCTGCACTGGCATCAGCACCCTCTGCACTGGCATCAGCACCCTCTGCAC